>CAUYQU010072632.1:0-83680 GCA_963574635.1 Cheracebus regulus | reverse complement strand
GAGTCTGTGCGACTTCTCCGGCCCCTCCTGTCAGGACCGCAGAACCTCACCCGGGAGCCTGAATAAATTCTCTTGCATTGGATTATTTTGGTGCTGGCCTCAGTTTCTTCGTTTTATCCTCGGAAACAGACCTTACAGTAGTAAGCAATGACACTAGGCTACAGTGAAAAGTAAATGAAAACCTAGAAGAAAATGCCATTTTATATAAACAAGTGGCCAGCTAACTGATTAGTCCCTGAGTAACTGAAACTTTCTTGTAGGTTTTTTTTTTATTTCTAACAAAATACACTTGAATCTTAAAATTAAAACAATTATTCTTAATAATTTGCAGCAAAATTTTGTTCTCAGTACCTCCCAACACTTCATAGCCTAACAATTATATCTGCCTCTCTTTCCTTGAGAAAAAGTGCAATTTGTACTCAACAGTGAAAAACTGAACAGTGAAAAGGCAGGGCATCTGGGTGGTGATCAGGTCATGTGGACTCCAGAAATTTGAGAAATAAAAGTCTTTGGTTTATAAGCCACCAAGTCTGTGGTATTTTGTCATAGCAGCCTAAACAAGCTAAGACACTCTAGCATGTAGAAAATCCATATTTCGATTTGACTTTCAACTGACACATGAGCAGAATTAATTTATTCCCTTTCTCACCACAGAGTGCTCAAAGATCTTACTTTATGCTTGTTCAATTATGGTATAAATTTTTGTATAGGTACTTTTCTTGGATTCAGTCTTTACCATGAAATTTGATCTTCTGGAGAACCATGTAAATATTACTCAATTATTTTATCTTTTATTTCTCCCTTCCACTTGTTTTCTCTAATCCTACAACATGCTTTATAAAATACCAGTTCATAATTGCCCCTCAAATAAATAAATAAATATATCCTTTGTTTTTAAATATCAAAAGTAGATGAATTAATAATTCTGATTAAGAATGATTAAGAAGTAATAAAAATTTCTAGTAACTTCTTTATACCAATACAGATTTACATAGGTAGGATATATGCCAGGGGCAGTCACAAAGTATGAATTAGTGGTGACAGTAAAGGCAATACATGCATGTATACTAAAAATACTGACTGAGAACAAGCTAAAACCTCTAATACAGGAACAGTATTTAATATATGACCCCCTCAAAAATATATATGTGTATATATGTAACATATAAAATATATTAAAGTATTATGTATTTTATAATATATATAATACATATGAATATATAAATCTACATACTAAGTTAAAATCTTTATAATTTTTAGCATCTTTGATAAAAAGAAATATACGGCCAATGTATGTAGGCTTATTTGAAATCTTTTAACTGACTGAGAAGTTCAGTAGGTGGAATATTAACTAACTATGAAGACATCCTGTGTTTACATAGTACTAGCATATGGTGTCAATAAACATAAAGTTATCCTCAATAAATACAGATTTTAAAAATCTCAAACCAAAGAAAGCTATAAAACTCTTAAATAGTCATCCACACAATCTCTTAAGACCATCTGCCTACTTATTGAATTTTTTTTTATGATGTCAATTACCACTACCACTGTGAAATGAAGACCTGATATTAGATTGTGATTAAAAGGAAAGCAGACATTACTCTCTAATCACTAGTGCAACCTTTCCTTGAGAAGGTCAAGGTAGTTTACAAATGTCTCTGTCACATAAATAGTAATCCTCATATCAATCCTTACCAGAAAGCAATTGTGTATAAAATATCCCATATGAATTTTAGCAAAGCCATCAGTACATTAAATATTAAAGGAATTTTATTCACTTTTAGATTCTAATTATTTTGATTTCACATTCAATGGTAATGTTATATACATGTCACATATATTTATAGAAATATGTCATATATGTATTCCCATATATGCACATGCATAATCTGGCTCAGCTACAATAACTTTCTCATTTCTGCAGAGTAAGTTTTTATTTCTCCATAGTAAGAATAATTTTAGGTAATCAAATCAAAGAACCTAACTACTTAAAGGCAATTTCATCCAGTTCTTATGTTTTTGTTTTACTTGTAGAGATTTTAATAGTACAATTTTTTATCCTTATAGTATCCTTTTCTTTTTTATTAGTACAGTCTCTTTTGATCCAAACACTCAAACCATTTTGCCTTACTAAGTAATGTCGACAAGGGACAACTCGAGTCAAGCTCTGGATGACACATATCATCCATCATGATGTGGTAATAAGCTACTCCACCTACCAAATGCACAGTAGATTTACACCAGGTTGCCCTAGGCCTCAGTAGACTAATTCTGCTTTTCAGATGTTTTCATTGGTTTGTCTTACTTCTGTGTGGATAAGCAAAATGTAAACAAAGAGAGACCTTAGGTATAGTGTATGGGGGTGTATGGGGTTGATAGTAAGGCATATATGGATGTCTGCATGTGAGTGTGTATGCAAATTTATAATTTGACTAGAAACACATTTCTACCCCTCCTGATTTGAAGGAGAATCAAAAGGAAGAGAGGACAAAGAGGGAAGCGCAAAAGTAAGTGGTGTTCCAACTGGTTTACCTTCATCTAGAATGAAAAAAATTGTAGTGAAACTAATGGTTAAAAACTGCACCAGGGAACTATTACTACTCAATCTCTTCTTATCTCAAGTACACTTACAGGTGTCACTATATATATTTTTTTCAGCATGACAATTCAACATGCAGAAGTTTCAGAGTTCATGGAGTTTCCAGGTGACCAGCGATTTCAGTGCCAGTCATCATTCCTATATTATTAGAATAAATAGGAGATCTAATTCAAATTACTGATTTTGGCCTCACAAGGAAAAATGAAAATAAAGAAGATTATGGAAAAATCATATATTAAAGAGAATAAGGTAGACTGTTCTCCAAAGAGGGCTTTGGATTCCATACAGGTTTTGGCTTTGTATGTTTTATTACAAAAGGAATGACTATGGTCTCCTCCCGATGGTAAAGCTGGTGTTGAGTATCTTTCTATCTATCCTCTCACCAGATCCTGATTATTTTTCTCTCTGTACAAAGCAGCCCTTTGTCTCCAGCTTATGTTCAGAGTGATAGAAGTACAGTAAGAAACTACTGAGGGCTGCTTTCCAGGGGAACCAACAAAGTGATGAGAAGGCCACATGTATATTGTTTTCTCTTGCAGTAGGGAAAGTAGAGAGAGGATCATTCAGTTAAGTCAGTAGATTCCTTCATTTCCCTGATCTCCATTATTTTATTAACATATTGCCAATTCCAATTCATGTAGTAAAAATGTTAAAAAATAATTGTTTTTATGCCATCAAAAATTACAGAAAAATTTGATTGGAAATATAACTATATGATTTGAATTCTTGATATTTTCCAACAATCTAACCTAAAAAACCAGTAGGGATATTTCTCTATGGGGCTATATTTTGTAAAGAGAACATACGGTGATCCAAGGACATTAGGCAAGCCATTAACAAAGGCCTATGAACCACTTTATGAAATATTTTTGAAATGAAAATTAATGAGTAGTCTTTTTCTGAGAGCTCTTTCATAGTTGAATGCAGCTGAATGAGATTCATTTGCAAGGAGAAATTTTATTTATATTGCTTTTTACTTCATTAAGCAAAAAATTGAAAAATAGCTAGCTATAGCTGATGCAAAAGAACACAAAAGCAAAAATTTATATATATCCTATTATAAAATGCATTTGGACGTAGATGATTTGCATGAACTATCTCCAGCAATACTGCCATGTTTACCACCATCAAAACACACCAACAACATTTCCATTAAAACACACAAACATCACTTCCATCAAAACACACAAGCAACAACAAGAAAATGAATAAAACCCCACATATTTACAAACAGACACAACTTGCAGTAACAGTTAAAAAAAAACCCATTCGTTTTCAAAAGAAAAAAGAAAAGGAATGAAAGAGAAAGAGAGAAAGAAAGAAACTTCAACTATCTACATTGGGATTTGAACTAAGGATATTTCAAAGGCTAATACTTCATTTGCAAAGGCACATATAAATTTCTGTAAATTTTTTTATTATACTTTAAGTTCTGTGGTACATGTGCAGAATGTGCAGGTTTGTTACATAAGTATACATGTGTCATAGTGGTTTGCTGAATCCATCACCCCATCATCTACATTAGGTATTTATCCTAATGTATTAGATTTCTGTACATTGTCTAATTTTACTGTACTGTTTGCTTTAGCAGAGTTCTTGCACATACAGTATAGGTTTTCTTGCCCAGAGTTTCAACAGATTCCTAAATTTATAATAAAATTTTCAATATTTTAATAAAGAAATTCCTCCCTAGAATGTAGTCACCCTCATTTTTTATTCCACTTTGGAAAAGTTTTGTAGAGTACTATCTGCTCTTTGAGAGAAAGTTAAGATTTTATGAAGCTCTTAGTCCACTGTTTCCCTTATTTAGGCTACTAATTGAGTTTTAAATTGATTCCCATCTATTACCTACATGAAAATCAAGGATTACTTCCTCCTACTCCTCCCCACTCCTACTCCTCCTCCTCTTCTTCCTCTTCATTTTTTTTTTTTTTTTTGAGACAGAGCCTCACCCTGTTGCCCAGGCTGGAGTACAGTGGCTCAATCTTGGCTCACTGCACCCTCCGCCTCCCAGGTTCAAGCAATTCTCTTGTCTCAGCTTTCTGAGTAGCTGGGATTACAGGTGTGTACCACCACAACCAGCTAATTTTTATATTTTTAGTAGGGGCAGGTTTTCACGATGTTGGTCGGGGTGGTCTCCAACTCCTGATCTCAAGTGATCCACTGGGCTCGGACTGCCAAAGTGCTGGCATTATAGGTGTGAATCCCTGTGCCCGGCCATTTTATTTTCTTTATCCAATTTGTTTGAACTGCAAAATTTCTAATTTGTCAGAACATATTTTTCATTCTACCACCTTTTACAACTTTATTGTAGTCTGGGATCTAAAATTAAATATATTCAGGGTTCACTATTTTCATTTGTCAAGTTTATTTAATAATCCCTAAGTTGGATATACTGATTCTCTTGTGAGTATAGCATTTAAAAAATTATTTTAAGTTTAAAGCTGTGTCTTTATGCCTGAGAGACATCTTAGCATATATAGTGCTAAAGACACATTTTTTAAAAAGAAATTTTACCGTTGCCTTATTTTGACTATTGCTGTGAAGCTGTCTCATGACAACCATTTTTTTTTCCTTTGTAAGTAACCTGATCTTTTTGCTTGAATGTACAGATCATTTAAAAAAATATCCTTAAGCACTAAAAGTTTTTCTAGAGCATATTTAAGAATTACCAAAATGTACTTTTCAACACATAGCTGAAGATTCTTATTTCTGAAAAATTTTCTTCGGTTATAACCTTTATAATTTTTTCTGTTGTGTTGTTTGAGTTATTTCTTTCTTCAATGCCACTTACATATGTGCCTCTTATAAAATACTCATTAGAGTCCGTTCTTCCTTAGCTACCTTGCAGCAGATGCTTTGCTGCTTAGGTTGTTTTTCATTTTCTTCTCTTTTCTGACCTTTTTAGATTTCATTTCACATCTTTGTATACTTTTATGTTTTATTAATTAGAAATATAATTTTTTAATATTTCCAGATAATTTTTTTAAAAGATACTTAAGACAGGTTGTTTTGTTTCATTTTTTCTTTGTTTCTTGCTTTTTAAAATTACTTTTGGAAGGAAGACAATTTTCATCAGTTGAACACTTTTGCTATCTTTTTTCTTTCTACAGATTTGTATAGGTGTTGCCAATGATTTTCTGTTCATTTTGAGGTACTAAGTTTTGCCTAAATGAACAATCTCTGGTGGGAGGTCAGAGAGAATTTTAGTGTCTTTATAGATTTCTTTTTCATGAACATTGTCTTGTGTAGTTAGTGGTTAAAAAAAAAACATATTTAATGGGGGTATCTTTATTTTTTGATACTATACGTTTTTCTGATATAGCAAATCTGCTTTTGTTTCAGTAGGGCCTTTAATTTCAATCTTTTCATTCTTTTTTTTTTTTTCTTTAGCCATGAAGCCACCAAAGAATTTTCCATACACTTTTAATTTGCCCCAGAAACTGTGTTTTCCCAAGATTGTTATATTTAGTCTCATATAATTTCAAGCACCTTTTATTTCACCTGTTCTTATATCTGTGCTCAATATTTCCTTAGACCTATTTTCAGTATCATTATAGGACTCTCATTTGTAGGCCTTGTCTTACCCATTCTCAGCCACTGCTAGGCCTCCCCCTCTCCTCCTGATACACAGTCCCAGTCTGTCTTTCTAATTCAGTTGGGCTACAGAGCCAGAACAGCTCTCACAGGTGGTGTTTATATCCTTTACTGAGGTAATTTTAAGTTTGTTGCATTGTCCGTATTTTAGTTATGCTAAAAATGTTTTTTGTGTGTAGTTATGCTGCTTATACTCTACATGGTTTTTAGATGTCTGTGTAGATTTGGATAGAGTGGAAGGGAAGGTATTTGTGAGAAGTGATATTTTAAGATGCTACTTCAAAGAAATGCCAGAAGAGGCCATTCTAGGATTTGATTTAGGAGAAATCCAAGCAACTAAAAAAAGCAATTACAAATAAACTAAGTGACAATATGCTGAGACTAAAAATAAGCAAAGAGACCAATGTGGTTAAAACGGGAGAAGTAAATGAAGAGTGGTAGGTGATAAAATTTAAGAGCTTGTAGGAGCCTTGTTTTCTATTATATATGGATTTATCTCTTCCAGATATTTCATATAAATAGAAACAGACAACATGAAGCCTTTTGTGGCTGGCTTCTTTCACTTAGCATAATGTTTTCAAAGTTCATCTGCATCATTACATGTATCAGTACATCGTTCCTTTTAATGGCCAAATACTATTCCATTGCCCGTATATACTATGACTTTTTAAAGATTCATCAGTTGAAAGACTTGGGGTTGTTTTTATTTATTGGCCATTTTGAATAGTGCTACCATGAACATTCATGTAAAAGTATTTATTTGCATACCTGTTTTCAATTACTTTGAGTACAAGTTTTTGTTTGAATGTGATAAGTTATTTGGGGATTTTGAGGAAAATACCCATTTTGAAAAGATCATGCTTGCTGCTGCTGCAGGAATGAAAGCTGAGAAACAGGGAAATAGGAGGTTATTGTAGTAGTCTAAGTGAGATATTACAATCATGTGGATTAGGACAGTAGCAAGATTCACAGTGGAAAGTCAGAGAATTTGGTATAAAGTCTGTAGGCAGCACCAGCAGCATTTCTTGAATGAGTGAGGATATACAATAGTTTATTATTCAAGAATAACTCCTAAATTTGTGGACTAAGCATTTTGATAAATGGCCATGTCATTTATTGAGATTAAAAATAAAAAAAATAAATAACAAGAGAGGAAGAGGTTTATAAAAGAAAGTCAACAGTTCTTATTTTTAAAACTGTCTGTTCTGTGTATTCTTGTTAGACTTTCCCATAAGATAGGTGTTTAATAAGTGAATCTGGAGCACAGCAGAAACACTGGTAAATTTACTAATCACTGAAATAGACAGAATCATATAAGCAGTGAGTGTCCCATAGGCTAGGTCCATAGATCATGTGGAAGTCAGAAAGAGATACAATAGATGGGCCTTGAGGTAAACAGAAAAAACAGAAACAAACAAACAAACAAACACAAAACCAAAAACTAAAACTAAAATGGGAATCAAAGTAAAAAAAAATAATTTCATGATTGAGTAATGAACTGCTGGCCTCAAATTCTAATATAATACAAGAACAGAGAACTGGCCATTGAACTTGTCAAAATGAAGATTATTAGCAACCTCGATAAGAACAATGTCAGTAGACTGGAGTGGGCTGACGAGAGAAAACAAGTGAAGGAGTAGAGAATGTGAGTCTAGACAACTCATTTAGGAGTTCTGCTCTGAGGGGGAAAAGATGAGCATTGACAGTCATTAGAGGAGTACATGGTCTTCATTGATGTAAAAGTGTTGTGATACAATATAAGAGGTAGTACAGCATTTTTGCCTGCTATTGGGAAGGACGCTGTAGAAAGGAAGAAACTCAGGATTCATGAGTGTGTGCACACATGCTTGTAGGGGGTTAATTGCAGGAAAAGTGTACAGATGGCAGTATGACTTCAAGTACATGAAGATAGTTGAAGCTCTGCCAGAGGTGGTAAATAAAGTTCATAGGCACAGATAGAGCTAGGCTGATGGTGTTGACAATGGGAAAAGGAGGCAGGTCTCTACTGATTGCTTGTGTTTTCCAAATAAAATGAAGAACTCTAAGAAACTATAGTCACATTGTTGGGTAGGATTCTGGACCCACTTGAGGATATGGTCATTAGACCATGATCAAATGTAAAGGCAAAAAAAGACTTTTTTTTCCCACTGTGGAAAGAATACAGGTGCTTCTTGTAATACAGGTTCATAATCTTTGATTAGCCACTCCTAAAATGTTATCTGTCCAATATTTCAAATCCTGGCAATATTTTCCATATACCACATCTTATATAATACTACCAGGAGAGTCTTGGGGCAGCACCCCATAATCAAACATATTTCCTTAACGAAGATGTCAATAGCCACACTAAGTATTGTAAACACACACAAATCCACCCACACCCACAAAAATGAAACAAAACAAAAGCCTTACAGTGTTTTGGTTTGGCTTTCATTTAAAAAATGTCGACAAACTTTTAGTTTTCAGAATCTTTCAAATTTCACAATTGTAAAGTCCCGTGGACATTTAATGTATGGTATTTCCTTGGCTCACTAGTTGCGGAAGATGTTGAAACTCCAAGTACAAAAAGTGTCTGTGATTAAATAAAGTTTTAGAAACACCACATACTAAGTCATTTTCTTAGATATTCCTTATGCATATTAGCATAAGTATTCTGTAAAGACACAGCTGTTTAACTCTAACTCCTAAACATTTCTTCAAAGTACCCCCGCCCTCGCACTGCTATTAACATGACCAGACTAATTTTTCCATAAAGTAGGATTGAAGAGCAAGACAAAGGTTGCTCAAAACAGTGAGGAGAGATAAGAAAAGTAATATCACAAATGTATGTAAATTATTCCCACATAAAATGCTTTCAGTAAATGTTTAGCCATAGCCATGGAATCTGAATATACTTATTCATGTCATATATTTCTCAATTTAGATAGATGTAAGCAGAAAAAGATAGAAATCAGTAGGACCATTTGTGTTAGACTGGTATCCAGTTGTAAAATATGTTAAATAAATCAAAATGTTTAAATGACTATGCATCTCTGATTTCATGGCTGAAAACAGTAATTAATCAATTAAACACTTTATAAGTTTAACTCTTCAAAAAATTGCCCTGTAAAATCTGCTCTTTAATTGAGCATAACTTTACTGAATAAAAATATTAAATAAATAATTCTACTAATTGGCAATTTGTATCTTTTTGGTAGGCTGAATAACTGCAAAGACATTTAAATGCTAACATCTGGGATCTGTGGATGTTATTTTATATGGCAAAAGATACCTTGCCAATGTGATTATGATTCTTGGGATGAGGAGACTACCTTTGATTATCCAGGTGGATCCAAAATGTAATCACAAGTGTTCTAATAAGAGAGAGGCAGAGAGAGATCTGACAACAGAAAAACAATTACGAGATAAGAAGACGGAAGTAAAAACATGTAGTCATGTGTGAAAGTTGTCACCAAACAAGGAATCCAGGTGACCTCTAGAAGTTAGAAAAGATGAGGAAATGGATTCTTCCCTATAGCCTCCAAAAGAAATCAGCCCTGTAGACATAAATGTTGATATTCCAATCTCCAGAAACGTAAGAAAATAAGGCACTGTTTTATGTCACAGAGTCTGTGGTAATTTGTTACAGCCATCATAGGAAATAGTCTAATCGTCTTAATTTTATATTGGATCTGTTTATATGAACAAATCAACTCTGACTCTATTTTTTATTTGAGTACTTTCAAGTACCAGGGGAAAAACAAGAAAACAAAGCAGAAAATCACTTTCCGTTCACTTAATTTGATATTTTCTCTTTCGACCAAATTTACTCTTTGCAGATGGGAAAAATTACTTTCTAATTTCCAGGAATTTATGATGCTGAGAAGGTTTAGACCTGTAAATATTTAATGTCAACAACAGTTAAAACAAAGAGGGAAAACATGACTAGAATGAAGTCATCAGCCCATCAACTATGTTCTTTTGAGCTACTGTAAAAAACAAGGCCTTCGTTTCTACATTATTAATTTGGCCTACCAAGCATTTTTGTATTATGATAGAACACTATGGTTAATTTTTATTTGGCCAGCTGTAATAAAAATCAAATATTTGATTTGTATATTAAAAATAATTTTTCCATAAAATGTTAAATTATGAGGTGTCATTTTTCACATATCACAGCAGAACAAAGAAGTATAAAATTATCATAATTTGTATTTATTATTTGCAAGATTGAGGAAAATAGTCACTCTTCCATACTATGCAAATGTACATTGCTAAGACCCTGGGTAAAACAATGTAGCTGTACCAAGTATATGAAAAGTTAAAACATTCACCTTGTTCTAAAAATTTTACTTCTTAGAATCTAGCCTACAGAATTACTTAGATATCTGCACAAAAAAATGCAAAATTTTTTGTTTACGCTTTTTTCACTGTTTGAAAAAAATAGAAAAATATAAAAATGGCCCAAAAATAATCACTCCAGTGTCTATCCTTTATAATTTTGTGATATAGCAAATAAATGTATAAACTATGAGACAGACATGAGTTTAAAGACAAGGTCTTACATGCAGTAGCATACAAAATTGAAAATTTTGCTTAGCTTCTCTGAGTTTTAGTTTTCTCTTTAATGAATTGAGACTAGTAATAGTTTATTGAAATGTTGAATGAATTTACTGACCCAGCCCACAGTTGAAAATGGCAGATTCTCTGTAAACATTAGCTTCCCTCTCTTTTCTTTAACCCATGACTATTATCCATTTGGATATTAAATGTTTTGATATAAAATACTATGAATACATTCTAAATACTTTGTATAGTTTTCACAGTACCAGCTAAATACAGGAAAAATTTAATTTTGCTTTTATGCATATTTAACAAGTAAAACATTCACTATTATGCAAAGCATTTGATATGGTATTTATTCCTGTAAGTACTAAGTTCTAGCAGATAGTACAATAGCTTTGATTCCTATGATAATTCATTTTACATATGAATCCAACCTGAATTTTGTTAGCATGTGGCACGTGGTTCCTCTTTCCTTGTTCTATAACAAGTTTGTATAATCATCACTAATGAAATGGGAGGACATGTGTTGAAATGAAGTTTACTATGACTGTATTTCATAAAAGAAAAAAAGGCAGCTTATATACTTTTATGTTTACCCATAACATTTTCATTTTTTTAAATTAAATACATTCTCATGATATGTAAATTTTAATTTGAAATTAAAGTGTATGCTGAATATAGGGAGGAAAAGCTGTAATCACGGTGTAATATAAACACATATTTGCTAGCATAACATTATTAAGCCAAAATAATATGTTTTCATCAGGAGCTAGATGTTTAATTACTAGCAAAACCATTTTACTCTAGTATTTTCTAATTTAATGAAATATTGTTAATTATTTTATTTATAAGCTTATTACTTTTCTGCTTCTTTAAAAAATTATTTTATTTTATTTTAGATTCACGGGGTACATTTAGTTACATGGTTTGTTACATGGGTATATTGTGTAATACTGAGATTTGGACTTCTAGAGAAACCAACACCCCAATAGTGAACTTAGCATCCAATAGGTAGTTTTTCGAAATCCTTCTCCCACCCACTCTCCCCCCATTTAGAGTTCCCAGTTTCTATTATTTTCATCTTTATGTCCATGTATACCCTTAATGGGATATTTAATTGATAAAAAATAAAAACTACTTGACATACTTACTATGGTTTAATAAATTATGAAATATATATAGAAAAATAGGTAAATTGCTATTAAATCTAATTATTAGTTTTTAATATATAAAATCGTTAAAAGGTTATTCTGTTGTGCTAGAGAACTATTGACTAAATAATATTTTAGTTTTTTTTTTATGTTACTGTGCTTCTTTGAATCAAAGGATACCTTTATTTGATCATATAGCAGTTAGACTATTTTTATTAAGCTAGAGACTTATTTCTTCTAGTAAAATAAAAGTTCTCCCAGAATGGAATGGACAAGAAGGCAACAATAACCAAACAGTTCTGGCAGAATCTTCATCCAATAGCTCAATTCATGGTATTAAATAATTCTCAGCATGTCCTAAATTTATTTTGAAAATCTGAGGTCAGATAGTTTTTAATATAATTCTTATGTGAAGAATTATGTGAAGACCCTGGCTAATAGTATCTTTGGTAACAAAAAAATAAAAAACAAAAAACAAAAACAACAACAACAACAAAACCCTGTTGCTATTCTCACTCATTCATATATCTTTCCCAAGTTGGTAAATTAAATAGTTACAGAGTTTAAATAGAGTTATTAACTCTTCTAACTGAGACTTTTTCAAAAATGAGTATACATTAAGCATCTTGGCCAATGTAAGTTCCTTTTTTAATCCCTGAGGATACAAAAATATTTTTATTTTTCTCCAATGAGATTGTTACATTTAACTGAAATTCTCATATACAAATGCAAACAGATTTCCTTTGACCATTCTTTAGAGTTCTCTTTCAGAATACTTTGGAGAATATTATTTGACCAATATAGGACAAACTATTCCTGATGAATAAACTTGTACTAGCTGAGAATAATAAAATCCTGTCATATATAAAATATATCTCTAATGAAAACATAAACTAGTAAAATATTTTTGGAGAGCAACTTGATAGCTTGTATCAGCAATCTAATAAATTTATATTCTTAATCCCAGCAAGTATATATCTTATGGATCTGTCTTGAAAATAAAATAACCATCAATCTATGCTGCAAGCATAGATTTATAACTGATTTTGCATTCCATCTATTGAAGTTGACTGTTTTATAAAAGTACTAATAAAATTATGCAGTAACCGGAAAAAATACTAATAAGTAACAATCTGAGGTACAGCAACTTTAGAATATATGTTACTCTCACACTAAACTTGACATTCTATAGTATATTTCTATTCATCTTTATCTTTATCAGAGGGTGACCAACTATCCCAGTTTGCGAAGGACTAACAGGTTTTCCAGGAGGTGAGGATCCAGTAAAAACCTGTTAAAAGCAGGGAAGTTCCAGGCAAACTGGGAAAGTTGGTTACTTTACTTTGTAAGCCCCTGACAAATGTTTCATAAATTAATTAATTAATGAAGACAAAGTTCTATACATGGCTCAATTACAACTATCATACATGTTTTTATTGTACAGAAAAGTACACAAGAATAATGCATGTAAATTTTGACAGTGGCTAGGTTAAGAATTAAGGATGAATTTCTATTTTCCTACTTTCTATATATTAAAAGTTTTATACAATGAAGTTTCATTTCCTATGGAAAAAAATAGTACATTAAAAACACACTTAAATTTTGAGCAACAGTTTGAGACACCAGTAAAATAAGGACCAGCCAAGAATATTGTCAAAAAGAACATTCTGAAACAAAAGACCTCAAGCTATTTCATAATTTTCTACAAACCATTATTGATCACCATAGCAGTCTCTGAGTCCAAATATATATTTCCCTCTTAGAATATATATATATATATATATTCTTAGAATATATGTGTGTATATATATATATATATACACATTCTGAGAGAGTTTCTAAATCTAAGCATAGCTCTACCATGAATGATTGCAATTAAAGTTCATATCAGTTAAATAATATTTTAAAAAGATGTTCCTCTTTAACATAAATAAAATGCCATCAAATTTTTGAAAGGTGAGCTTATTGGTTTTTACAAGAAAAAGAAATTATCTCATACATTAATTCTCAATGATTCTATAGTCACAGACCTTTTTGAAAAAAACTGACAAGAGCTATGGACCCTCTTCCCAGAAAAAAAAATATAGATATAACATTCTGTAAATAATTTCACCTTATTTAAACAATAATACTAAATGTATTTGCTATAAACATGCCAAAGAAAATCAGTTTACTCTCTTCTGAATATAACATCTCATGCATGTGGTACTACACTTCAATTATCTGAAACTGCACAAATTTGGATAACTTTCTTAAAGGCAAGAACTCTAGTTCCAATAGCATCAATTAAATTTCAAAGCAACATATACTTTAATTTGAAAAGCAAGGAAAATATAGAAAGAACGTGTTCAGAACTTCTACTTCATTATGATGTAGAGAATATAACTTTCTTTGATGAAGACGGGTGAAAATAGTTCAAAATACATAAACAATACTATAGGCCAATAAAAGATAATCAAGGCAGGATAGTCACTTTAATAATGAAATGCTTTCAAGGTAACATACATTCTAAATAATTGATTTTATTATGAGAAATTAAGAAACGATTTCAGTGAGGCAGGATAGTCACTTTAATAATGAAATGCTTTCAAGATAACATACATTCTAAATAATTGATTTTATTATGAGAAATTAAGAAACGATTTCAATGTTTGCCCAGTTTCAATAATTTCAAGGGAGTAAGTACTGGAGTCTTTAGAGTAGAGTATAATCTGTCAGCCCATATATCTACCTAACCATGGGATTGGTTCAGGGGAGTATATGAATCAAGTTAGTCTAATTATTCCTAAGTATTTGAACTTACGGGAAAATAAAGTCATAGCTTTTAGGAGCCACCAAGAGGGACTCCATAAGAGATGTCTGATATGTGGTTTGGCATATTTTCCTGGAGTTCATGATATGTGAGTAAAAAATACATTTCATTATTTTTTGTTGTTGTTCTTTTAATTTTTTCCATGAGCCACTAAGAGTTAGATTTTCTGATATGTTCCTACATGAAGGGTCTTAAATACTGTGCTAGTATCACACTAGTAAGTGACAAAGCTAAAATTTTAATGCAGGAATTCAGACTCTGGACCCTGTAGGATTACTCGAAAACCATCATTTTATAGAAGAAGAAACTGAGAACCAGAGTGATAAAATGGTTTTCTCAGTGTTTCCTAAAACCATTAGGCCTTCACTGCTGTGAGGCCAGACCACTGCCTTTATTTCAGTCATCAGAGACACAATCCATGTCTTCTTCAACTTCCCTCAGCTACCTGACATTAAGAATGTGCTATATAATAAGAATTTCTTCCAAGAAATGGTTTCTTTCCAACATTATCAAAATAAAATAATGTGTGTCTCCTTGATTTCATTAGTTAACAATTTATAGCTTTAAGGATTGCTATACTAGAGTCTCTGATCTCATGAGGAACACCCTCCCCTTCCAGGTTATTTTATCACATAGGGTTATATCGATTGAGAGAGTCTTAGGATCAGAGCTTAGGTTCTTGGAGTTCCTGTATCTTAGTCTTCTGACTATATCAAACTTTGAGCTCACACATTATGATCAGATATGAACTCCTTCCACTCAAGGATGCTTCCTAACACACTAGCTCTTTCACTGCCTTGACTCATAATGATTTTGTTGTGATAGTGCTAAGCCTCTTACTGTATCACATAGAACATCTCAATATTAATAGGCAAGGCACCTGAATGAATATATAAATATTATTTTAAAGATATAAGATATCAAACATGATGGGGCTCTTTGATAACCATCAAGACAGGAGCAGAGAGCTAAGGTATGACGGATAAACCTCTTTGAAGGCTTTCAGAGTTTTAGCAACATGGTTTGCTTTTAAATAGCCACATTTGTTATGAGATAATCCTCTGGATAAGGTAGCTTTCTCACTGTCTATCTGGTAAGAGTGTGAGAGACAGGAGTAGAAAGGGTCAATTGGAGAAGCATAATGCATTTGCTGCCAGCCTGACACTTATAGCAATGCATTTAGACTCTCATATTTGCTACAAGACATTAGGCCTGTTCCAAAGGGTGCCAGAAGTCATAATGACCTCTTGTAAGTACACTATCATTTCAGACCTTGAAAATATCTCAGAGAAAGGTAATTTACTAGATGGAATCAGAGTGATCTAAACGAGTTTAAGATTTTCCAGCTCCTGGCTTCTCATTCCCCATCTCTACCTGTAGAATGAGGATTTTTAGCACATCAATCTCCAGAAGATATCAAGAATGTACAATGCAATACAAATGTACAGTGTAGTGTAAGGTTGACCTGTTTCCCATGTTACAAACCCAGACACAGATTTGAGGTTTATGTCTTCTGTGTTGCTATTTCAGCCATGAGTTAAAGAAATATGCATGCATACACACATACACACATGCATGCTTGGGCAAATATATGTATAATATGGTATTATATGATAAAAAATAAATAATTGAAAAACATTTTAGTAGCAAACATTGAAATAAGATTAATTTGTTTTATTTATAGAGAGAGTCTTGTTTTGCCACAGAATCTGTAGCGCAGTGGCATGATCTCGGCTTGCTGCAACCTCTGCCTCCCAGATTCAAACAATTCTCCTGCCTCAGCCTCCCAAATAGCGGGGATTACAGGCACCCACCACAATGCCCAGATAATTTTTGTATTTCTAGTAGAGAGAGGGTTTCACCATATTGGCCAGGCTGGTTTTGAACTCCTGACCTCAAGTGATCTGTACACTTCAACATGCCAAAGTGCTAGGATTACAGGCATGAGCCACCACATGCAGCCAAGATTAATATTTTAATGACATAACTCTATGTTACCATGTTTATAATAGAAAAAAAAACTTTTTAAAATAATGACAGGTGTCCTTACAGTATGTAATAGCAATAATCAGTAGAATATCAAGTATTCCAAGACCAAGAAATCTAAAAGATAGGACAAATGCTTGCATTGTTAATCAAGCCCAGTTACTTTTACATATTGTACCATTATAATAGAAGTCTAAAAGATAGAGAAAATGCTATAATTGTTTATTGTACCAATATATTTTGGTATATTGTGGCAATAGTAGAGTTATTTCTAGATGACATAAAATGATATCAAAGTAATTGCCACATATAGTTCAGAGAATCAAAAACTTAATACATTAATACTGTTACATTTTTACTTTACAACTTTGTTATTACAATATAAATTTTGGTAGTGTGAAACTGTTACTTATATGAGCCCCTATATTGTTACTTCACTTCAGTTAAAATCACCTCTTTAGCTTTTCAGGATATGTTAAAAATTCCATATCTATTTTTCCTAAAAACCATCTCTTCTCACAATGGCATAATTGTTTTGGGTTTCAGATAATAAAATTAATTTAAAAATATATAAAGCATCTAGCACAGCGTGTGCCAATGGTCAATACGCATAAAATTTGAGTTTCTCTGTCCTCACCCCATCTTCCCAAGACACCACTCAAATTCACAAACATATTTTTAGTGACACATATGAAAAGGGAAAATTAGAGAAAGGAGAGAGAGAGAAAAGAAGAGAGATGTATCCACGTGTGAGGAGAAGTGAGCCAACAATCTCTCCTCAATGATAAACATAAAATTTGTATACATTGAGAAGGAAGAAATGTCTCTACTCCCTGGAGGAGGGAGGTCTCCAGAACTAGGGGCTGAGATGCTATGCTTTGGATATAATTCTGAAATGGAACTTGTGAGAAAGGCAAAGGCAAATGTTTTATTACTCCAAGGACAGTTGTGTGTTGGCTGTTTAACAATCAGCATTATTAGAAAAAAAAATGTTTGCAGAATGTATTGATTTCTGTAGTATAAATACTCCCACTGTGGCTGGTGATCAATGTAAAGTCACAAAACAGAGTTAGAAGACATGCATGCCTCGCTTGTGTGAGCTGGCTCAAACATACACTGTAGCACAGCCCATTTACCAGCTTCTCACCACAGGACTTAGGTACATCCAGGGAATATACCAAAATGCATTTGGGCACTAATGTGAAAGACTGTATGGAAGTCAAATTATCTCTATTTGCAGACGACATGTTGTATATTTCGAAGACCCCACCTTCTCAGCCCAAAATGTCCTTAAACTGATAAGTAACTTCAAAAAAATCTCAGGATACTAAATCAGTGTGCAGAAATCACACCCATTCCTATACACCAATAAGAGACAAACAGAGCTAAATCAAGAGTGAATTCCCATTCACAATGCTACAAAGAGAATAAAATACCTAGGAATACAACTAACAAAGGATGTAAAGGACCTCTGCAAGGAGAACTACAAACCACTGATCAAGAAAATAAGAGAGGATACAAATAGATGGAGAAACATTCCATGCTCATGGTTAGGAAGAATCAATATTGTGAAAATGGCCATACTGCCCAAAGTACTTTATAGATTCGACGCTATCCCCATCAAGCTACCTATGACCTCTTCACAGAACTGGAAAAGAAACACCTTAAACTTCATATGGAACCAAAAGAGAGCTGGCATAGCCAAGTCAATTCTAAGCAAAAAGAACAAAGCTGGAGGCATCACGCTGCCTGAGTTCAAACTATACTACAAGACTACGGTAATCAAAACAGCATGGTACTGGTACCAAAACAGAGATATTGACCAATGGAACAGAACAGAGACCTTGGAGGCAATGCCACACATCTACAACAATCTGATATTTGACAAACCTAACAAAAATGAGCAATGGGGAAAGGATTCCCTGTTTAATAAATGGTGTTGGGAAAACTGGCTAGCCATGTGCAGAAAGCAGAAACTGGACCCCTTCCTGACACCTTACACTAAAATTAACTCCAGATGGTTTAAAGACTTAAACATAAGACCTAACATCATAAAAAACCTAGCAGAAAACCTAGGCAAAACCATTCAGGACATAGGCATAGGCAAGGACTTCATGACCAAAACACCAAAAGCATTGGCAACAAAAGCCAAAATAGACAAATGAGACCTAATTAAACTCCATAGCTTCCGTACAGCCAAAGAAACAATCATTAGAGTGAACCGGCAACCAACAGAATGGGAAAAATTTTTTTTAATCTGCCCATCTGACAAAGGGCTAATATCCAGAATCTACAAAGAACTAAAACAGATTTACAAGAAAAAAACAAACAAACCCATCCAAAAGTGGATGAAGGATATGAACAGACACTTTTCAAAAGAAGACATATATGAAGCCAACAAACATATGAAAAAATGCTCATCATCACTGATTATTAGAGAAATGCAAATCAAAACCACATTGAGATACTATCTCACGTCAGTTAGAATTTCAATCATTAAAAATTCAGGAGACAACAGATGCTGGAGAGGATGTGTAGAAATAGGAACACTTTTACACTGTTGGTGGGAGTGTAAACTAGTTCAACCATTGTGGAAGACAGTGTGGCAATTCCTCAAGGACCTAGAAGTAGAAATTCCATTTGGCCCAGTAATCCCATTACTGGATATATAGCCAAAGGATTATACATCATTCTACTATAAAGACACATGCACAGGTATGTTTATAGTGGCACTGTTTACAATAGCAAAGACCTGGAACCAACCCAAATGCCCATCGATGATAGACTGGACAAGGAAAGTGTGGCACATGTACACCATGGAATACTCTGTAACCATAAAAAATGATGAGTTCATGTCCTTTGTAGAGACATGGATGAATCTGGAAATCATCATTCTCAGCAAAGTGACACATGAACAGAAAATCAAACACCGCATGTTCTCACTCATAGGTGGGTGTTGAACAATGAGAACACATGGACACAGGGAGGGGAGCCTCACACATGGGGGGCCAAGGGAGGGACAGCATGGGGATGGGGAGGTCGGGGAGGGATAACATGGGGAGAAATGCCAGATGTAGGTTGCAGGGGGATGGAGGCAGCAAACCACATTGCCATGTGTGTACCTATGCAACAATCCTGCATGTTCTGCACATGTACCCCAGAACTTAAAGTACAATAAAAAAGAAAAAAAATAGTTTGACTTCCTCAGTTTCTTCTTTTTTAAGAATATGAGCCAATTTTTTATTTCTTCACTTCTTGCATTTGAAGTACTCTTTGAAGACATGCTTAGCCTAAGATTCTTTGCCATAATTCTTTATTACTACACAACTGCAATCAATCACTTTACAAGATTTCCCCTCCCTGTCAATTTTTCAGAGGTATAAGCATCTAGACATAGATGAATTCAGTGTCAAGCCCATTTTGTGTACTTTCATCTAAGTGTGATGAGCCTTGATTTCCCTCTCTTGCTTTCTGTTGCCAGGTGATCTCTCTGCACATAACTACTCCCTGCCATGAGTGGAAACAGCATGAGACCCTCACCAGAAGCTGAGCAGATGCCAGTGCCTTACTTATTGCATTTCACAACTTGTAGAACTGTAAGATGAATAAACCTCTTTTCTTCATAAATTACCCAGGCTTCTGTTTTTTAACAAAGTACCCAGCTTCAGGTATTCTGCCACACAAAATGAGCTAAGACATGGGCATTTAAATTCACAGATGATACTAAATCAGTATTGAGTGTAGAATTTCAAGTGGCAGTGGCACTCATAAGCTCTTCAATAAATTTATTCTTGTGTGTTCTTGAGATAGGTAGAGCCACATAAAGTATGAATCTTAAGGAGAGGGCTTATTTGGCACAGCTAACCAGTGTATCTAGACTTAGAGAAATCTAAGTGAGAAATTTTTCAAAGAAGAAATTGAAATTCTCAATGTCTACACATGATTGTCTATCTAGAAAATACAATCGTATTGATGAAAAGGCCATGATAATTAAATATTTCAATAACCTGCTTAGTTATAAATATACATTTTGAATGGCACTACATAATATAACAATCAACAAAAATGCCATTCACAAAAGCAATAAAGACAACAAAACCTTCCTAAACAAGTGTGAATAAAATGAAAAAAGTTATATAACAAAACTATAAAACACTGCTAAATGGTATAAAAGGACATTTGAATGAATGGAGAGAGATGCCATATTCTTCAATAGTGTGCTGGACCATTCTATTTTTAACTTTGTTAAGCTAAAGCCATGTTCCCAGATTAGAATTGGCCAAGTGAGGTATTTGCATGGGATTTTGGAAGTGGAAGTGAAGCAGCTATTCCTCTTTGAAGCTGACAATCATTATTTGCAATGATGGGCAGATACAGAGGTTACAGTGAGTTTCATCTTGTCCTGTTCTCTCTTCTTTTCCATGTCCTGCTCTTTTTCTTGACTGCTGATTCTGCTAGCCAATATGGGTCCCAGCCTATCACCAGACACCTGGATGTAGAACCACATGACTGTTATAGTTAGTCCCAAGGACAGCCACCATCAATTCTTCCCTCCCAGGATGTGTTACTTTGCTCCTTTAACAGGTAGAATTTGTTTATTCTCCCTTTGGCATTGGGATAGACTTGTGACTTTATTTGCCCAATAGAATGCAATGGAAGTGATGCTTTGCCTAGGCTTTAAGAAACCTATGACTTCTACTTTTACACTCTTAGAAGCATGCTGCCATGCTCTAAGGAAGCCCAAGCTACCTAGCTGGAGAGAAAGGCCCTGTGGAGAAGACTTGAGGCATATGCCTTAGTCATTTCAGGCTTTTATAACAACATACCATAGACTTGATGATTTATAAACAACAGAAATCTATTTCTTACAGTTCTGGAAGCTAGAAGTCTGAGGTCAGGGTGTCAGTATGGTCAGGTTCTGGTGAGGGCCCTCACATGGTAAAAAGAGAATGAGAAAGCTTGCTCAGTTACCTTTATAAAAGCACTAATCTCATTCATGAGGGCTCCACCTAATTAGCTCCTGAAGTCCCTGCCTTCAGGAGCTGGTTTTTGAAAAGATCAACAAAATAGATAGACCACTACCCAGACTAATAAAGAAAAAAAAAAAAGAAGGCTCAAATAGATGCAATAAAAAATTATAAAGAGAAGATCACCACTGATCCCACAGAAATACAAACTACAGAGATTACTACAAATACCTCTATGCAAATAAACCAGTAAATCTAGAAGAAATGGACACATTCCTGGACACTTACACCCTCCCAAGACTAAACCAGGAAGAAGTTGAATCCCTGAATATATCAATAACAAGGCCTGAAATTGAGGCAGCAATTAATAGCCTACCAACCAAAAGAAGTCCAGGACCAGGTGGGTTCACAGCTGAGTTCTACCAGAAGTACAAAGAGGAGCTGGTACCATTCGTTCTGAAACTATTCCAAACAACACAAAAAGAGGGAATCCTCCCTAACTCATTTTATGAGACCAACAACATCCTGATACCAAAACCTGGCAGAGACACAATTAAAAAAAGAAAATTTCAGGCCCTGTACTCTTTCTATATGAAACCCACTTGAGAATCAGCCTCTCCAGTTCCTGCAACTTTATTTTATGAACTGAAAGCAACTCAAAGGAGGTAAAGCTCAGAGGCAGTGTAGTTCACATTGTCTTCCAGAGCACAGTCCTCTCTGCAGAACACACTCAAGAAGCATTGATCAAAGGAAGAAGGTGAAGTGCTTACTTGCCAAGAGTTATCTTCAACTCTACTCAGTAAGGGCAATCTATTTACAAGAGAGATGTTGTTGAATATATCAAAATATTGATATGTTGAATCTGTTAACACACAAGTATTGATTTCAATCTATGCTGCTAAGTTGTAAGACAAGTTTATCTTATTCTTTGAAATTAAAGATTTATTTTTTCAGTACAACTGAGAGGTTTGTTTGCTTCCATAATTAATATGGTCATAAAATAGGAAGAATTTCTTTTTTTCTATTTGTCACCAAGAGAGCAAAGTGTTTACTTATAATTAATGATTAAAATGTTCCAAGGGGGGCAGCCTGCACTTTGCCTGGAATGCCATTTCATCTGCAGGAATGTGGCTCCTGGTTCATGAAGCCACATTAAAACCATATGCTTCTTTATTTAAAGACGCCTGTTCAGAAAAGGCAATGCCAGCATAAAATTTAAATTTAAAAGAAATCAGAATGTATTACTAACAAAAGGGTGCTCTGAGGTCATGGGTTTTTACAACATCCTCAACAAAGAAAAATTCCCGTGAAGCCTTTAGACTGGTCAAATTATGCACCATGTTGGAATATTTTCTTCTCTAAATATGTATGCTGCTCATGTTTCTGGGAATTGTTCTGTCCTCAGTGTCACAGTGTCTTCAAACTGGAGTCTCAGACATTTGCTAGCCCTCCTTGGCATTCTCAGCAGCGAGCATCTATCACTGTTTCTTACCAGTGGCACCAGCACAATTCAGCCAGAAAAATTCTTTATTATTCAGGTCTATCCCATAAAACTGCTGTCTACTGGATGTCTACAGCATCCTCAGTCACAGGGGTAACCAAACACATTCTCATTCCTCAATTCAGCATTCTGCCAGGCTATTCCTGGGTTCCACCTCCCAGCATGCTGTGACCTGGACACTCAAGGCAGCGAATTAGGGCAACCATAGGGCTCACCTCATTTTTTTCCTGTTTCTCCGAAATTAATGCCTTTTGTCATCTCATGTCTTGAAAAACATTATTCCACATTTTTCCAAGTTTTTGTTTATTTCAGATGTAAAGATAAATCAAGTCTCTGTTACTTTACCTTACCTACCATTTCTACATGAAGTGGCTTAATGTATGGCCTTTTATGTAAGGCGTAGAGCTACTTCCATACCTTCTATACAACTGAATCCAAGTACATATCCAGAAATAAAATGTACAAGCACCATCAACTCTTCTCATCTTCAGCCATACTGAACTGCAGTCTCCAAAATTCTTTACCTACAGGTTTCAGCTCAGGATTTTCCAAGATAAGTATAACCAGAACATAAAGTGCTAAAAGAATCTCTTTGATTATTGTAAACTTAGTTTGCTGCCAAAAGTGTTGTAGGTGATCAGTATAAACCTTTAGCTACAGTTTGCACTCCAGGTAGCACAGACTCTCCAAATCCCTGCTGGGTTAGCCCAGGCTAGAAGATTTGGCTCAATTTCCTGCTTTGAATTCTAGTCTAGTATTAGGGTGGTCCTGTTTAATAACTGCAAGCTGTTTAATAACTGTTAACTACATTAGGTACTTCTCCTAATGCTATCCCTCCCCTAGACCCCCTCCCCTGACACGCCCTGGTATGTGATGTTCCTCTCTCTGTGTTCATGTATTCTCATTGTTCAACTCCCACTTTTGAGTGAGAACATGTGGTGTTTGGTTTTCTGTACTTAGGTTAGTTTGCTGAGAATGATAGTTTCCAGCTTCATCCATGTCCCTGCAAAGGACATGAACTCATTCTTTTTTATGGCTGCATAGTATTCCACAGTTGTATATGTGCCTCATTTTCTTTATCCAGTCTATCACTGATGGGCATGTGGGCTGGTTCCAAGTCTTTGCTATTGTGAACAGTGCCACAATAAACATACATGTGTATGTGTCTCGATAGTAGAATGATGTATAATTCTTTGAGTATATACCCAGTAATGGGATTGCTAGGTCAAATGGTATTTCTGGTTCTAGATCCCTAGGAAATCACCACACTGTCTTCCACAATGGTTGAACTAATTTACACTCCCACCAACAGTGTACAAGCAGTCCTATTTCTCCACGTTCTCTCCAGCATCTTTTGTTTCCTGACTTTTTAATGATCACCATTCTAACTGGAGTGAGATGGTATCTCGTGGTTTTGATTTGCATTTCTTTAATGACCTGTGATGATGAGCTTTTTTTTGTATGTTTGTTGCCCACATACATGTCTTCTTTTGAAAAGTGTCTGTTCATATTCTTTGCCCACTTTTTGATGGTTTTTTTCTTGTAAATTGGTTTAAGCTACTTATAGATTCTAGACATTAGCCCTTTGTTAGATGGATAGATTGCAAAAATTGTCTCCCATTCTGTAGGTTGCATGTTCACTCTGATGATAGTTTCTTTTGCTGTGCAGAAGATCTTTAGTTTAATTAGGTCCCATTTGTCAATTTTGGCTTTTGTTGTAATTTTGGTATTTTAGTCATGAAGTTTATGCCCATGCCTATGTTCTGAATGGTATTGCCTGTGCTTTTTTCTAGGGTTTTTATGGTTTTAGGTCTTACATTTAAGTCTTTAATCCATCTTGAGTTAATTTTTTATAAGGTGTAAGGAAGGGATCCAGTTTCAGTTTTATGAATATGGCTAGCCAGTTTTCCCAACACCATTTATTAAATAGGGAATTCTTTCCCCATTGCTTATTTTTATCAGGTTTGTCAAAGATCAGATGGTTGTAGATGTGTGGCATTGTTTCTGAGGACTCTCTTCTGTTCCATTGGTCTATATATCTGTTTGGTGTGTCGGAATGCTAGTGATTGTTGCACATTGATTTTGAATCCTGAGACTTTGCTGAAGTTGCTTATCAACTTAAGGAAATTTGAGGCTAAGAAAATGGAGTTTTCTAAATATACAATCACACCATCTGCAAACAGAAACAATTTGACTTCATCTCTTCCTATTTTAACACCCTTTATTTCTTTCTCTTGCTTGATTGCCCTGGCTAGAACTTCCAATACTATGTTGAATAGGAGTAGTGAGAGAGGGCATCCTTGTCTTGTGCTGGTTTTCAAAGGGAATGCCTTCAGCTTTTGTCCATTCAGTATGATATTGGCTGTGGGTTTGTCATAAATAGCTCTTATTATTTTGAGATATGTTCTATCAAAACCTAGTTTATTGAGAGTTTTTAGCATGAAGAGGTGTTGAATTTTATCAAAGGCCTTTTCTGCATCTGTTGAGATAATCATGTGGTTTTTGTCATTGGTTTCATTTATGTGATGGATTATGTTTATTGATTCATGTATGTTGAACCAGCCTTGCATCCCAGGGATGAAGGCAACTTGATTGTGGCAGATAAGCTTTTTGACATGCTGCTGGATTTAGTTTGCTAGTATTTTATTGAGGATTTTTGCATCAATGTATATCAGGAATATCGGCCTGAAATTCTCTTTTTTGTTGTGCCTCTGCCAGATTTGGGTATAAGGATGATGCTAGCCTCATAAAATAGTTAAGGAGGAGTCCCTCTTTTTCTATTGTTTGGAATGGTTCCAGAAGGAATGGTACCAGCTCCTCTTTGTACCTCTGGTAGAATTCAGCTGTGAATCCATCTGGTCCTGGGCCTTTTTTGGTTGGTAGTCTATTAATTACTGCCTCAATTTCAAAACTTGCTATTGGTCTATTCAGAGTTTCAACTTCTTGCAGATTTAGTCTTGGGAGGGTGCCTCTGTCCAGGAATTTATCCATTTCTTCTAGATTTTCTAGTCTATTTGCGTAGAGATATTTATAGTATTCTCTGATGGTAGTTTGTATTTCTGTGGGATCAGTGGTGATATCCTCTTTATCATTTTTTATTGTGTCTATTTGATTCTTCTCTCTTTTCTTCTTTATTAGTCTGGCTAGTGGTCTATCTATTTTGTTAATCTTTTCAAAACACCAGCTCCTGGATTTGATTTTTTGAAGGATTTTTGGTGTCTCTATCTCCTTCATTTCTGCTCTGATCTTAGTTATTTCTTGTCTTCTGGTAGATTTTGAATTTGTTTACTCTTGCTTCTCTAGTTATTTTAATTGTGACGTTAGGGTGTCAATTTTGGATCTTTCCAGCTTTCTCTGGTGAGCATTTAATGCTATAAATTTCCCTCTACACAGTGGGAAATTTAGCTGTGTCCCACAGATTCTGGTATGTCATGTCATTGTTTTCATTGGTTTCAAAGAACTTTTATTTCTGTCTTAATTTTGTTATTTTCCCTGTAGTCATTGAGAAGTAGGTTGTTCAGTTTCTATGTAGTTGGGTAGTTTTTAGTGAGTTTCTTAGTCCCGAGTTCTAATTTGATTGCACTGTGGTCTGAGGGACTGTTTCTTATGATTTCCATTATTTTGCATTTGCTGAGGAGTGTTTTACTTCCAAATATGTGGTCAATTTTAGAATAGCTGCAACATGGTGCTGAGAAAAATTTATATTCTGTTGACTTGGAGTGGAGAGTTCTATAGTTGTCTATTAGGTTCACTTGGTCCAGAGCCAAGTTCAAGTCCTGAATATGCTTGTTAATTTTCTGTCTCATTGATCTGTCTAATATTGACAGTGGGGTGTTAAAGTCTCCCACTGTTATTGTATGGGAGTCTAAGTCTCTAAGAACTTTCTTTATGAATCTGAATGCTCTTGTATTGGGTGCATATATATTTAGGATAGTTAGCTCTTCTTGTTGCATTAATTTCTTTACCTTTATGTCATGCCCTTCTTTATCTTTTTGATCTTTGGCTTAAAATTTGTTTTATCAGAGACTAGGATTGCAACTTCTGCTTTTCTTTTTTATTTCCTTTCCATTTGCTTGTTAAATATTCCTCCATTCATTTATTTTTATCCTATATGTATTTTTGCATATGAGATGGATCTCCTGAATACAGCACACCAATGGGTCTTGACTCTTTATCCAATTTGCCAGTCTGTGTCTTTTAATTGGGGGATTTAGCCATTTACATTTAAGGTTAGTATTATTATGTGTGAATTTGATCCTGTCATTATGACACTAGCTGGTTATTTTCCCTGTTAGTTGACTCAGTTTCTTCATAGGGCTGATGGCCTTTACAATTTGGTATGCTTTTGCAGTGGCTGGTACTGGTTTTTCTTTTCCATATTTAGTGCTTCCTTCAAGAGGTCTTGTAAGGCAGGCCTAGTGGTGACAAAATCTCTCAGCATTTGCTTGTCTGTAAAGGATTTTATTTCTCCTTCACTTATGAAGCTTAGTTTGGCTGGATATGAAATTCTGGTTTGAAAATTCTTTTCTTTGAGAATATTGAATATTATCCCCCACTCTGGTTTGTAAGGTTTCTGCAGAGTGATCTGTTATTAATCTGATGAGCTTCCCTTTGTGAGTAACCCGACCTTTCTCTCTGGCTGCCCTTAGCATTTCTTCCTTCGCTTCAACTTTGGTGAATCTGATGATTATGTGTCTTGGGTTTGCTCTTCTCAAGGAGTATCTTTGTGGTGTTCTCTGTTTTTCTGGAATTTGAATGTTGTCCTTTCTTGCCAGGTTGGGGAAGTTCTGGATAATATGCTGAAGGGTGCTTTCCAACTTGCTTCTATTCTTCCCATCACTTTTAGGTACAGCAGTCAAACACAGGTTTTGTCTTTTCACATAGTCCCATATTTTTTAAGGCTTTGTTCATTCCTTTTTATTCTTTTTTCTCTAATCTTGTCTTCACACTTTATTTCATTAAGTTATTCCTCAATCTCTGATATCCTTTCTTCTACTTGATTGATTCAGCTATTAATACTTCTGTATGCTTCAAAAAGTCCTTGTGCTGTGTTTTTCAGCTCCATCAGGTCATTTTTGTTCTTTTCTAAATGGTTATTCTAGTTAGCAATTCCTCTAATAATTTTTCAAGGTTCTTAGCTTCCTTGCATTGTGTTAGAACAAGCTCCTTTAACTCAGAGGAGTCTGTTATTACTCACCTTCTAAAGCCAACTTCTGTCAATTCATCAAACTCATTCTCTGTCCAGTTTTGTTCCCTTGTGGGTGAGGAGTTGTTATCCTTTGGAGCAGAGGCATTCTGGTTTTTGGAATTTTCAGCCTTTTTGTCCTGGTTTTTATTCATCTTTGTGGATTTATCTACCTCTGGTTTTTGATGTTGGTGATCTTTGGATGGGGTTTCTGTGTGGATATTCTTTTTGTTGATATTGACGCTATTCCTTTTTGTTTGTTAAGTTTTTTTCTAACAGTCATGCCCCTCTGTTGCAGATCTGCTGTTTGCTCAAGTTTCACTCCAGACCCTGTTTGCCTGGGTATCACCAGCAGAAGCTGCAGAACAGCAAAGATTTCTGCCTGTTCCTTTCTCTGGAAGCTTTGTCTTAGAGGGGCACCCACCAGATGCCAGCGAGAGCTCTCTGAGGTGTCTGTTGACCCCTGCTGGGAGGTGTCTCCCAGTCAGGAGGTACAGGGGTCAGGGACCCACTTGAGGAGGCAGTCTATTTCTTAGCAGAGCTCAAGCACTGTGCTGGGAATTCTACTGCTCTCCTCAGAGCTTGCCAGCAGGAATGTTTAAGTCTACTGAAGCTGAACTCACAGCCACCCGTTCCCCCAGTGCTCTGTCCCAGGTAGATGGGAGTTCTATCTATAGGCCCATGACTCGGATGGCTGCATTTCTTTGAGAGATGTCCTGCCCAGAAAGGAGGATCTGGAGAGGCAGTCTGGCTATAGAGGCTTGGCAAAGCTGTGGTGGGATCCACCCAGTTCAAACTTCCCAGTGGCTTTGTTTACACTGTGAAGGGAAAATTACCTACTCAAGCCTCAGTAATGGAAGATGCCCCTCCCCCCACCAACCTTAAGTGTGCCAGGTCAACTTCAGACTGCGGTGCTGGCAGTGAGAATTTCAAGCCAGTGGATCTTAGCTTGCTGGGTTTCATGGGGGTAGGATCTGCTGAACTAGAGCAATTTGCTCCCCAGCTTCAGCCCCCTTTCCAGGGGACTGAATAGTTCTGTGTCACTGGCAATCCAGGTGCCACCAGGATATTAAAAAAAAAAAAAAAAAACTCCTGCCGCTAGCTCGGTGTCTGCCCAGCCACCCAGTTTTGTTGTTAAAACACAGGTCCTTGGTGGTGTAGGCACCCAAGGGAGTCTCCTGGTCTTCAGGTTGTGAAGACTATGGGAAAAGTGTAGTATCTGGGCCGGAATGCACCATCCCCCAAGCACAGTTTCTCAGGGCTTCCCTTGGCTAGGGGAGAGAGTTCCTCAACCCCTTGTGCTTCCAGCTGGGCAAGGTGATGCGCCACCCTGCTTTGGCTCACCCTCCATGGTCTGCACCCACTGTTTAATCAGTCCCAGTGAGATGAACCTGGTACCTCAGTTGGAAATGCAGAAATTACCCACCTTTGGCATTGATCTTGCTGGGAGCTAGAGACTGGAGCTGTTCCTATTCGGCCATCTTGCCACCCCAACTGTTTTACCTATAATGCATTGTTATTAACTATAGACCCATGCTGTACATTAGATCTCTGAACTTACTCATCTTATAATTGAAAGTTTATACCTTTCGACTAAAATCTCCCCATTTTCCCCAACTCCTAGGTCCCAGCAACCACCACTCTACTCTCTGTTTCTATTAAGTTCAAGTTTTTTAGATTCCACATATCAGTGAGATCATGCGGTATTTATCTTTCTGTGTCTGGCTTATTTGAGTTAGTATAATGCCTTCTAGGTTTATTGATATTGTTGCAAATAGCAGGATTTTCTTCTTTTTCAGGCTGAATAATATTCCTCTGTGTGTGTGTGTGTGTGTGTGTGTGTGTACATGGCACATTTTCCTTATTGATTTATCTGTCAACACTTAGGTTACTTCCATTTCTTGGCTATTGTGAATAATATTGCAATGAACATGGGAGTGAAGACATCTCTTTGAGATATTGATTTCAATTCTTTGAACATATATGCAGAAATGGGATTGCTGGATCATGTCGTTCTACAAACTGTGTCTAATTCTCTCTCACTTCTCCCTGGAAATGAAGTTGCAACAGCTCACTGCTTTGTTAATTTTGCAGAGAAATTATCAGGAAAGAAGAAAGACTTCTCACACTTTTTAGAATTTCATAAGTTCTTTTCTTATTTTTCAACTTTTGTTTGTTAGCCAAACAGTCACACTCTCCACAAAATCTACTAGTTACTAGCCAGCAGTAAAAAGAAAATAGATTATATTGTCAATTACAATACAAATGAGGTTAAGATCTAAATTCCTTATAGTAATATTTCCTATTTATTACTTTGAAAGTACAGGTAATATATTTTTAAAAAGTATGTATTTGAACCCCAATTAACAAATATTATCTTTTACTGAAAGGTAAACAATCTAAAACTACAAATTTCAACAAATGAGTTCTTGTCAGTTGAACTGTTTTTGCTAAAGAAAAAAAATTATGTCAGAAATATGTGGGTGTGTCAGAATTTATATTGCTCTATTTTGTTGTTGATTTTTCAAAAGAAAATATGTAAAAATACATACATTTTTATTAGGAACTGTATTCATCATTTCAGCATGAACACTTTGTTAGTATAGCAAAATGTAGGCTTGAGTGTGAAAGAAGACAGATGCCATGGTTGAGAATGTAGTCTATGCACCTACCTATAACTGGTAAGTTTAAGAAAAACAAAATTAGAAATAAAACTAAATTGGGCACAGTAGCATGCACCTGTAGTCCCAGCAACCTTGGAGGCTGAGGAGGGAGAATTGCTTGCACCCAGGAGTTTGAGGGTAGCTTGGGCAACATAGCAAAATCCCATCTCTATTTAAAACTAAAAATTAAATAAGAGTGAAAAGAAGAAAGGCAAATGAAACAACAAAACAACACTTATGGGGTATCAGAGAGCAGCCCTTTCCCCTCTTCCTCAATATAGGGTTATAAAAGACCCCATTCTACATAAACCCAGGGAGGAAGTAAGAATGTGCCTCTCTATACTGCTTTTCCAGCTATGGAATTGCAATCAGAATCATAAATGCCTTCAGTATCGGACAGCCAACATAAACAACTGAAACTGTAATGTATTTGGTACTAGAGAGTGGTGGGGAGAATGGTAAATGGAAGAGAGCATATTCCACACCTAAAATCCTTCAAAGTAATAAAACAAAGAAAAAGACATCATATTGGCCAAATGAAACACATCAACAGAATAAAATCAGCTGTTATTCATCAATTTTCTTTCTGGGACCTTCTCCTACTCCTAGATCCAAGCGCCAGATACAGGTCTCATGGGCTAGGGAGGGCTTCCAGCAGAATGTGGTGGCTCGATCGAGATCTTGGGAACTGAAATCAGGAGCTCCTAGGAGTGATGATAAATGAGGTTACCATATCGGACAGTGCCCTATCACCTCCTAAAAGCCTCAAGAATTGGTCAGTCTACTTCTACCTTTAATTCCACATTTTTTGCTCCTATCTAGAGCTTTTCCCTGGTCAAATGAGAAATTTAGTCTCACAGCATTTGCCGTATTCTCCTGGTCTTCAAGCCAGCATGAAACTATTTTTATGGTTTTCTTCACAGCTTTAGTAATTAATGGTACAATATGACTTATTGTAAAAGATAGTAAAAAATGCTTACTATCTATCTAGGGTTTTGATTTTTCTTTCCTCTGCTTCCACTCTAGTAGCAAAGATAATAATGATGCAGCTGATGATAATGGAAGGTTTATGTAGTAAAACTTGCCTCATGTTCAGAAGAACCCCTAAACATTTCATAAGAGCAGATGAGGCATAGTCTGTAGTTAGGAAGCTGAACAAGAAAAAGAGACTTGTAGAGAGGTGACGAGAAATACTCTGAAACTACCCCGAGGTGGAGAGAGGATAAGGGTAGGAAAGGAAGCAGTTGCCTCAGTGGCTTACAGACGTACTCTCCCCCACCTCTCCTCAACCGTTCCCCTCCTATCTCCATGGAACCTACCCGAAAAGACACTGAGAGAATGAACAATGGATGAGACAATTGTGAGAAAACTAGAGATGGGAAAGTCACAGGTCAAAGAATAGCCTGGGCTGATGGAGAGAAAATGAAGGTACAGACCTGAACTGAGGGACAATATCTGTATCTATTCTTATGAACAAGAGATACATCAACTGTTTGGGCTGAAGTCTAGTGTTGCCTATGTCAGCCAAGCAAATGTTTCATGGTCTCACCTGTATTTATGACACAGTCTGCAAACATCATGGCAGAGATGTTAACTAAGCATTTCCAAAGTAATGTTCCACTACTTAATTACATAATTAGCCACTACTTTAGCAAAGGTTTCCTCTCTTGCTTCCTGCCTTAATAGCAGTTTCTGTTGTCATATAATTCTAGGCCCAAACAACTGAGAATAACATTTGAAATATTCATTTGGCTTTAGACAGAAGGCTATGCACGTGTGTGTGTGTGTGTGTGTGTGTGTGTGTGTGTGTGTGTGTGTGTGTGTACGTATGTGTGTGTGCATGCGTGTGTTTATTCTGGCTGGTTTATGTTACTGCAGTAGCACACAATTTTTCCATATTCCTTTGAAAACCCAATTTAACAGTGAAAACAGCAAAAAGCAAAAACTATGTTAACCAGTAAACAAATCAGTCCAAGAAAGTGAAGAGAAAGACAGGGCAGGGGTTAAACTTTAATATTCATTTCTGTAAAACTAACCAGGCCATATTAACTGGAACCAATGACCTTTACTATATCAACAGGATAAAGGAAGTCAACATCTGAGCTTGACAATTTTTCTTGGAAGCTACTCTTCTTAATTTTTAACTTGGTTGTTACATTTATGTTTTCTGCCAGTTAAAATTATGCAATATCCTCAAAGATTAAAATATTCACAGCAACTACATATCCTTAGAAAAAATAAAATTGTGGGTTTTTAAGTGTTTTATTTAAGAATATCTTAAGTAGACCTAACCACTAAATATTCCATTTTTAAATCTCATAAGCATTTTCTAAATTACTATTTAGGAACATTGAGAATGAAGACCCAGCATTTTCTCCATTATGAAAACACAAAATATATGAAGTAATTCCTAATAGTTTACAACACAATAATTGTATAAGCTAGAAAATGTCTAAATATTATGAAAGCCATTTCATGTTGATCCACTATAAGTTGGTCTTTTGACATGCTACAAGTCCAAGGTATTGGAAACACAATCAGAAAGTATCACTCTGACTTAAGTAATAAAATTTCATCAAGCTGTTATGTAAATAAAACAAAGAGCAAAGGATATGAATCGAACCTTTAAGAAAAAGAACTCCAAATAGACAATAAACATGAATAAAGGTATCATAACTCATATTTCTTCAGAGTATGGATCTTTTTTTTTCTTTTTTTTTTTTTTTTTTTGGTGCCGTGACTCGGATGGATCTTTAGACTCAGATGATCTAGATTCAGATCCAGCTTTATCACTCATAGCTGTATGACCTTAAACAAGTCATTGATCTATGTCTCAGATTCATCTGTGAAATGAAGATGATTAGATAGCCTACTTCATCTAATGGTATATGCAATCAATAAGTGTTGGCTATTACAGGTTGAGTATCCTTTATCTGAAATGTTTGGACCAGAAGTGTTTCAGATTTTGTTTTTTTCTCAGATTTTGGAACATTTACACTACCCTATGGGTGGTATATCGACCTTTTGACATTTTCAACAGTATCTTTAAACCACAGAGCAGAGGGAGAAAAAAACACAGTGAGTAATACATGTAGGTCTTGGCCCCATGTAGGACATGAGTGTGTCTTGCCTGAACACATAACATTTTATTATCCTTTGTCTTTTCATCCCCACTTGTGTAGAGAAATCTGGGCATGTGCAGAAAAGATATATTGCAGCTGCAGGAGGATGGGCAGTTGGCACTCAAAAAGTTTTGGATTTTGAACCATTTCAGATTTTGAATTTTCAGATTAGGAATGCTCAACCTACAACCTATATTACGATTCTCGAGTTAAGTTTTGTATAAGCTGAGAGATGAAGATCCAGTTTCATTCTCCTACATGTGGTTTGCCAATTATTCCAGCATCATTTGTTTAATGGGATGTTCTTCCCATGGTTTTGTTTTTTTTTTTTTTAATTTTTGGCTTTGTTGAAGATCAGTTGGCAGTAAGTATTTGGATTTATTTCCGGGTTCTCTATTCTGTTCCATTGGTCTATGTGCCTATTTTTGTATCAGTACTATGCTGTTTTGGTTACTATGGCCTTATATTATAGTTTGAAATCAAGTATTATGATGCTTCCAAATTTGTTCTTTTTGCTTAGTCTTGCTTTGGCTATGTGATCTCTTTTTTGTTTCCATATGAATTTTAGAATCATTTTTTTCTAATTCTGTGAGGAATCATGGTGGTATTTTGATGGGAATTACAGTTAATTTGTAGATTGCATTTGGCAGTATTGTCATTTTCACAATATTATTCCACCCATCTATAAGCATGAGATGTGTTTTTGTTTGTGTCATCTATGATTTCTTTCAGCAGTATTTTTCAATTTTCCTTGTAGAGGTCTTTCACCTCCTAGGTTAGGTATATTCTTAAGTATTTATTTTATTTTATTTTATTACACTTATTGTAAAAGGGGTTGAGTGCTTGATTTGATTCTCATCTTGGTCACCATTGGTATGTAGAAGAGCTACTGATTTCTGTACAATAATTTTGTATCCAGAAACTTTGCTGAATTGTTTTATCAGTTCTAGAAGCTTTCTGGAGGAGTCTTTAGGATTTTCTAGGTAAACAATCATATCATCAGCAACAGCTACAATTTGACTTCCTCTTTACCGATTTGGATGCCCTTTATTGAGGGCTCTTTTTAAGACAATGATAGGCAACAACTTTTTTCCATTAAGTCCCTGTAGATCTCTAAATTAAATCTATTTAGATTGGTGCAAAAGTAATTGTAGATTTTGCCATTACTTTTAATGGCAACCTAATATGTTTAATGAAACAACCTAATATATTTATTTAATAAAACAACTGTGTGATATCTACTGGTTATTTATTGTAAATAAGTCTTTGATATATAATACTGAATCTACTTTTTTTCCTTTTCTTTTCTTCTCTCTTTCCCTTTTCTATTGGGAAATTTTCCTGACTTCATTCATTTGACTTGAATCAGACTAACTTCATATGTTATGGTAGGGAAATTCCCTTGGCCACAGCCATTTTTTAAAAAAATAAATAAAACATAAAATAATAAAGTGTTAATAGTCATAACATAGTGGAAAAAAAACTGTAATCCAGTCAAAAACCCTGAGTTGTGCCATTTTGAGACCTCAGGCTAGTCCCCTAACCTAATACTCAGTTTTCTTATCTATAACTCACAACATCTTTAACTTCATCATCCTTAATGTGGTCTCAGACTCTGGGGACAAAGCCCAGAAGACTGGTCTTTAATTTGTTTGTCCTCAAGGAGTGGAACAGCATATTCTAGGAGCGTTTGGGCCTTTAGGAACAGATCTTTGGGTATTACTTTTACTTTTTACAATCAATACCATTTCTATTGTGATTCTAATGGAAATTAGAGTTCCATAAAGGATACTCCCTCCTAGAATTCTTGCAATAGTCAAATAATTAAAAGTGTCTCTAAAGATTGCTAGGTTTCTAAAGACTCATTTCTCAAATCAGAAAGCCATACAAGCAACTCAAAGTGAATGTTCCATAGAATCTCTGTATTCCCAAAGATTTACTCTGAGTAACCCTGGGGAACAGCACGGGGAGTACATGAACACTCATTTGGATCATTATAAGTAATAAATGTCTACCATTACTTACTGTCATGGATGATGCAATCTGAGAAAGTGTCCCAAAGTAACAAATGATGTTATTTAAAAATTAACTAGCTAATATAATATTTTGACTTTTATATGTCCTAAGATCCAGAAATTGCAATGTTCAGTCTGAAATCAACAGGGCAGAGTTGTCCATAAGCAAATTTATGAAAAAGCAAGAGGTTTTTTGGCCCCCTGCAAACATCATGTACTCTGCTTTGTCTCTTTGTGAAGATCCCTCAGCACTCAAATCTCTCTTAATGTCTCCTCGTGGGCTCAGTTCTCCTGTATAATGTCCTCATCCAGTTAGCCTACCTCAAGCAGGGCTTCATTCAAGTGAGTGTGAGGTTCTTACTTCACACTCACTTCTAATCAAAAATTTACCATATATTCGACTCTTTTTAGAGTTTTTGTTTAACAATTTTTATTACTAGCAAGTTAAAGTCTTAATTTTAACTTTAACTTAAAATCCATGATTCTATTATTAAATACAAATATATTAAAAACAAGTTCATAATATCCACAGTATTTTTCCACAAGAACCTTTGCCAAGTTGGTGACCAAGCCATCTTCAGCAGAACCCCATCTTCAAATGCCAGAAGCAAAGATCCAGTCATATGTCAAGGCACAAAGCTTATACTCACAAAGACTATACAGTGAGACCACCAGGAAATGATCCCTTGAACTCACTTCTTTTCTCAATACAAGCAGATGGAATGTTATCAGTTGAATTAAAGGATTATAGAAGTGTGACATTGCATCCTAAACTATTTTTTCTCTCCTGGTAAACATTTGGTAACCCAGCCCTTTGTTTCAGGACAACCCTGACTATAGTTAGCTGAGAAGACCCAGGTATGGGGATGTCCAGACCTGACTGTTAAGGTAATTTAAAGAATGATGGTAAAAAGGGTATTTATATCTAACTCAGTTGGAAAAAAAAAGTGGGAAAAAAAATATTTAGCATAGAAACCCTGTTTAGAAATAAAGAGTGCATTTGACCAGGAGTGTTTTCATTATTGTGTCTCCTGAGAGTCTAAGTACAGAAATAGTGACTAGAGGGTATGTGGGTTTGACAAAAGCAAGTAAGACCTTTAAGTGGTTACCCAGTTCTTTCCCCTAGCAATAAATTACATTGTTCTGTAATTATTTATTGTTGTTTTCTTATTTTGTTGCTTCCACAAGTCATACCTAAGCAATTTCTTCTTTTTCCTCAACTCATAAATAGAATGTCTTCTGGTTTTTAGCTTCTAGTAAGCTAAAAAAAAAAAAAAAAAAAAAAACCCTTTTTCTTTCCCTTCCTCTTGCAACCAGAATTCTGGGCTCCCCTTTGATCACTGGATTATAAATTAGATCGCTGGAAATCCAGAAGTTTCAGCAGCAATAATTTTCTCAAAATAGCTTTATATCTGTTGAAACATTCAGATCTTGCCAGTGGGGACCTCCTAGCTTGCACCACTTTTCCATTAGGCAGCTCAGTCACAGTGATCATGACCTGTGACATGTTAAGGACCTAAAAAAAATGAGAATATAAAAGAGTTGTTAACTGATGGATATAAAAGAAAAAATAGACAATTCAATAATGATAGTTAAAGACATTAATACTCAAATTTGACTAGTGGATAGAACAACCACACATATTAATAAGAAAACAGAAGACTTGAATAACACTATATATCAGCTAGACTCAATAGATATCTATACAACACTTCACCCAGCAGCAACAGAATACACAATTTTCTCAAGTGCACATGGAAAATTCTGCAGGACAGGCCATAAGATAAATCTCAAAGAAAAAAAACCTTCAAAGGTAGAAATAATTAAAAGTATGTTTTACAATCAAAACAGAATGAAAGTAAACATTAATAACAGAATAAAAATTGGGAAAAATCACAAATATGTGGAAATTAAAATAACATGCTCCTAAATAGCAAATGGGTCAATGAAAAAAATCAAAAGATAAATAAGAAAATATTTTGAGATAAATGAAAATGAAGACATAACATAGCCAAACTTATAGCTATAAGTTATATAAACTATTTATGAAAGTTGTATAGGTCTAAGTTATCTATTTTATAGTAAGTTTTCTAGCTAATGCAGTGCTTAGATAAAAATTTATACCTACAAATACCTAAATTAAGAAATAAGAAATATCTCAACTCGAAAACCTAATCTTTTACGTAAGATGCTGGAAAAACAAGAGCAAAATTAACTTAAAGCAACCAGAGAAAGGAAATAATGAAGACTAGAGTAAAAATTAGGAAAATGAGGACACAAAACTGAGGAATATCAGTGACACTAAAACATGTTTTTTTATAAAAATCAAAATTTACACATCTTTAGATAGATAAATACAGAAAAAAAAGACAAAAATTACTAGAATCAGAAACGAAAGAGGAGCTATTACTACTGGCCTTACAAAAATTAGAATGTGTTCTAAAAGAATACTATGAATTGTATGCCAATAAATTAGATTACTTAGATGAAATGGACAAATTCCTAGAAAGACATAAACTACTGAAAGTGACTCAAAAAGATATAGGCAGTCTGCATAGACCCATAACAAGTGAAGAGAGTGTATTACTAATCAAAAAACTACCCCCAAAGGAAAGCCAAGATCCATATGGCTTCACTGGTGAATTCTACCAAACACATAATGAATTAATACTAACTCCTCACAGACACTTCCAAAAAGTAGAAAAAGAGGAACACTTCCCAACTCACTTTATGAGGCCAGTATTACTCTGATATCAAAATCAGACAAAGGCACCATAGGAGAAAAACAATCGCACAGACTTATATCTCTTATGAACATGGATGCAAATATCCTCAACAAAATGTCAGTACACTAAATCCAGTAACATATCAAAAATTATACATCATAAACACATGGGATTGATAAGTTAGCTTAACATCTGAAAATCAATTAAGTTAATGCATCATATCAGTACAATTTTTAAAATCACATAGTCAATAAATGTAGAAAGGCATTTTATAAAATCCAATCGATTTTCATGAAAAGACATTCAGCAAACAAGAAATAGAAGGAAACTTCCTTAAATCAATAAAGGATATCTACAAAAATTATATACCTAACATTGTACATAATGTCAAAATACTAGATGTCTTCCCCTTAAAATCAGTATAAGAGATAAAAACTGCAAAGTTTCATCCAACTCTCACACAACTCACCACAAGTACAATACTCTGGTCATCAAAGTGTGTATGGCTTTTCTCCCCAACAACAAATCCTCCAATGAACTCCAACTGAGTGTTCTATAATTTATCACAATTTTGACACTATCTAGCTGCCCCCCAACACCAGGTGGCAATTGCAAATAATAAGTTATCACCTATTTTGACTGACTGGCTAAAATTTAAGCTTCCTAAAAACTCCCAATTTAGATCTGATTCATTTGCTAGGAAGGCTCACAGAACTCACGGAAACACTTATTTAGGTTTACCAGGGATACACTTAGGTTTACATTTATTATAAAGGATATTACAAAGAATGCAGGTGAATGACCAGATGAAGAGATGCATATGTCAAGGGATGGGGGTTGGGGGAGCATGCAGAGCTTTCACGGCCCCTTTAGGCACACCTCATTCCTGGAACCTCTGTGTGTTCAGCAATACAGAAGCTCTCTATACCCTCTGTTCTTTGGGTTTTTTATGGAGACTTCATTATTACAGCACAAATAAACTAAGGGCATCTGACACAGTATGCTTGATTAAATTATTGGCCATTGGTGGTCAACTCAAACTTCAGCTCCTCTTCCCTCCCAAGAGGCTGAGGAATGAGACTGAAAGTTCCAACTCTATAACCATCACGTTGATTTCTCTGGCAACTAACCCTCATAATGAAGCTGTCAAGGAGACCAGTAAGAGTTTCCTTATTAGAACAAAGATGCTCCTACCCTCAAGGACATTCCAAGAAATGTAGGAGCTCTGTGTCAGATGCCCTTAGTTTATTTGTGCTGCAATAACAGAATACCACAGATAAGGTAATTTTAAAAAACAGAAATTTATTTCCCACAGTTATGAAAGCTGATAAGTCCAAGATCAAGGCACCATCATTTGGTGTCTGATAAGGGCCTTCTTGCTACATCCTCAAATCGAAGAAGGTAGAACAGCAAAAAATAGAAGAAAAGGAAGAAGGCAAAAATGGGGACAAACGCTGGGTCCTCTTATGGCAGAAGGATAGGAGAACCTTTAATAAGGATGCTAATCCCATTTATAAAGGTGGATCCCTTATGATTTAATCATCTTCCTAAGGTTATACCTGTTAATACTGTTGCATTGGGGATTCAGTGTCAACATGAATTTTGGTGGGGAGACCATCATTCCAACCATATCATGCTCCTATCACTCAGGAAATTACAAAGGTCTTAGGAACTCTGTATCAGGAAATGGAGTCAAAGACCAAATATTAGAATAAAAAGTTTTCCTAACACTCTTACTTACAAGGGTTTTGGAGCTCTATGCCGGGAACCAGGGGCAGAGACCAATATATATTTCTTATTATATCATAATATCAAAATCAAGAATAAGACATACATATTTGTTTTACCATTTTTATTGAACACTGTAGCAGAGGTTCTAGTAAAGACATTTAGTCAAGAAAAAGAAATAAAAGGAATCCAGATTGGAAAGCAAAAGTAAAGCTATCTCTGTTCATAGATGACATGATGCTGTGTACAGAAAGTCTTAAGAAATCTGCTAGAAAACTATTAGAACTAATAAGTTAGTTCAGCAAGGTTGTAGGATATGAGATCAATTTACAAAAATCAGTATTATTTCTACACACTGACAATGAATCATCCAGAAACAAGAATAAGAATACAATCATTCATAATAGCATCAAAATAACTAAATACTTAGGGACAAATTTAGCAGAATAAGTGCAAAACTTATACTTTGAAATCCATAAACATTTTTGAAAGAAACCAAAGAAGATATAACTAAATGGGAAAAGTCCTACAATCATGGATTCAGCCATAGATGTATGATTTTATGTTATTTTATTTCTGAACTCTCAATTCTATTCCATTCATGTGCATGTCTGTCCTTTGGCCAGTGTCACACTGTTTTGATTAACATTGCTTGGTAATAAGTAAGTAGGTACTCTCCAAATTGATCTACCAACTTTTAACACAATCTGCATAATAATCCCAGCTGACATTTTTGTAGAAACTGACAGATCAATTTAAAATTCATATGGAATTGCATAGAATCCAGAATAAACAAAAGAATCTTGAAAAAGAACAAAGTAGGAGCTCTCACACATCCCAGTTTCAAAGCTTACTACCAAGCAATGTTAGTCAACACAGTGTGACACTGGCAAAAGGACAGACATACACATGAATGGAATAGAATTGAGAGTTCAGAAATAAAATCATGTATCTATGGTCAACTGATTTTCAACAAGGATGCCAGGACCATTTAATGTGAGTGTTTTCAAAAGAGAGTACTGGATTTACTAGACAGCTACACACAAAAGAATGAGGCTGGACACTTTCCTCACATCATATGAAAAAACTAACTCAAAATGAAGACCTAAATATATAAGCTAAAACCACAAGCCTATTACAAGAAACCAAAGAGTAAATCTCATGACCTTGGAAAATATTCTTGGAATATGACATCAAAAGCATAAGCAACAAAAGGAGAAATAAAGTAGACTTCATTAAAATTAGAAACATTTGTTTCTAATTGAGAAAATGAAAAGACAAAGCGCAGGATGTGAAAAATTATTTGCAAATCATATACCTGATAAGGGACTTGTAGACCAAATATGCAATGGACTTTTACAACTAATAATAAAATGACAAATAGCTCAATTTAAAAATTGGCAGAAGATCCAAATAGATATCTCTCCAGGGAAGATGTACAAATGGCCAAAAAGCACTTGAAAAGCTTCTCAACAACATTACTCATCAGGGAAATGCAAATGGAAACCGCAATGAGATACCATTTTGTATCCACTAGGAAGTTAGAATCAGGTGCCAAATATAACAAGCATTGACAAGGATGTGGAAAAATCAGAACCTTTATATACTACTGGTAAGAATGTAAAATTGTGCAGACACTTTAGAAAAAAAGCTAACATTTTCTCAAACATTTAAACATAGTTACCATATCACACAGCAAGTCCACTCCTTGTATATGCACCAAAGAATTGAAAACAGGTATTCAAATGGCTGAACAAAGCTGTTCATACAGCACTGTACCCAGCAGCCAAAAGGCAGAAACAACTCAAATGTCCATCAACTTATGAATAGACAAGTAAAATATGATATACCCATACAATGGAACATCATTCAACCGTAAGTTGAATGACATGATACGTCCTATAACATGTATGAATCTTGAACACATTATGCTAAGTAAAAGAAGTCAGTGACAAAATATCACATATTAAATTACTTCATTCATATGAAATGTCTAGAATTGGAAAATCCATAGAGATAGAAAGTAGATTAGTGGTTGCCTAGGGCTGGAGAGGGGGTGGAGAAAGCAATAATAGCCAAAGCACCGGAGGTTTCTTTCTCAGATAATGAAAATGTCCTAAAATTGACTGTTATGATGATCTTATATATCTGTGAATGTAATAAAAACCACCGAATTGTACACTTTAAATGAGTAAGTTGTGTGGTATGTGAATGACACCATCTCAATAAAGCTGCTTTTTAAAAAGCAGTGCTCTGTTTTTTAAAATGTTACTGGCTTCAAACACAAAACAATATATATATCTACTAAAGGAATATTATGTTTCTTTCATTAATCATTAAAGTTAATATTAGTAACAATTTCAATACCCTGGAGAGAAATCTGCAGGTTAAATTGTCTCATTTCAAAATAATTCCCCAGTAAGCACAATGATTCTTTAGAAATTGGAACTAGCCATAAATTAAACAATTTCAAAAACAAAACTATAAAAAGCATTTACATTCTGTTCACTGCACAGATATTGCATTTAATGTGGCATGTGGGCACATTTAAGTGAGTTTGATATAATGTGAGGCAGGATTTCCAAAAGTAAGTGTTAGGAACTAACAAAGTCTTAAAATGTCTCTACTTTTACCATTCTGTTCCCCAAAGGCACATGCTCAGACCCTGTTTGCCAGTAAAAAAGCCTTACTGATTTCAATGTCATTCCTCTTAACTCATGGTTTGGTTTCCAAGGACTTTTAGCTCTTGCTTTCTCTACCAGGTTCTGATCAGTAATTCTTTATTTGGTATCTTTTACATACTGACTTTGTACTTGCATATTAGTAATAAGGAAAATGTGAGCAGATAAGCCACTAAGAAATTAGCTCCTTTTCATGCAAATATCTTTGTGTCAAGAAAAAATGAATTAAAGGACCATTCTATGGATTACTGAAGTGAAATTAGGCATGGTATAGAAAATTATTCTTCCACGAGGTAAAATGGTAGCTGATTTTGTATTTTTAATTTGGCCAATCATAAAGATAGAAAGCTAAGAGAGGTAAGGGATCTAAACCCCTTATCTTTCATTAACTTGGTTGTGTGATCTTGAACAAGTTGCCTAACTCTTTGAACCTCAGTTCCCTCATCCGTAAAAACATGGAATAATAAATTTACCTGTCTCTTAATAAGAAAGACCAAGAATACGTCTAACAATAGTAAGTAACCAGAAAACTTTTCTACCTTGAAATTCTTAAATCTCAGTGTAAAATGACAATATCAGTGATGGCATCATTGAACCAGTCAAGAAATGTCGCTTGCTTCCTAGTAACTAGGCAGATTTATTCTCTGTTTGTTCTAAATACCAGAGGCAGACTACTGGTAGTCTACCTGTATGCCCTCTCTACTCACTCCCACTCTCCAACCCTGTATGACACCTAATGAAATCGTTCCAGTAGAGCTCCCTGTGCAAATTGAGAAGAAACTTGAGAGCAGGGCAATCACTGGTGTACATCTGACAATAAATAAGCAATAGTTCCTCAGGTTTACTCATAGTAAAAAGTATATTTCTGTTCATTCCTTGCTTCTTGGTATAGTATTTAACTTTCAGACTGCCTTATGTGACACAAATATTTTGAAAAATTAAGGATCTGATAGAAACTCATACTTGATTATAGGCATCCCATCCCTACTGAGTTAATGAATGAATAAACAAAGCAGAAAAAACTAAAAGAAGCAGCAAATGAAAGATCAAGTTATCCTCAGCTGACAACTAAAGAAAAAGCAACTTAATTGAGGTCAGAAAAACATGTTAATGGAATTATTGAGGGATGCCTTCTAAATGTTTAATTTGCCTGATGTGGTTTTGGTTCTCTCTCAATTTAAATTTCTTTCTATTCCTTACTTTCTTTCACACATCAACTGTATGAAACTGCACTGTACCTGTAATGGAATGGTACACATCTAGTGACAAAAATCTTCTAATGGGATGTGGTAAAGAAAACAGGTTTTGATTATTTATACACCTACCATGTGCCCTTGAAAAGTTAAGTTTTAAAGAGCTAAGTCAGGGAGAGCTGGGGCTTAATTTAGTCAAGTCACTTTCTAATGTAATCTAAAAATGGACCATGTGCTTATTTACTTCTCTGTTTTTACTTTCCCTTCTGCAACTAAAGACTGTATACATCCTACCAGAGAAGAAAGATATCAGATAAAGATTTGAGGAGGTCTTTACGGTCAAAAAGAGTTGTAAAATGATTTGTAGCATATCCTCAATCAATACAGCAGAATCTATAAATAGATCTTAAACCTAAAATGCATTATCTTAACCATGTTTGAGTGTACAGTTCAGCAGTAATAAGTATGTTCTTATTGTTGCAAAACAAATTGCCAGAACTTTTTCATCTTGCAAATCTGAAAACTCTATACTTATTCAATAATGTGGCTTTTCCTCTTCCTTTTAGCCCATGGTAACCAATATTGCTCTATTTATATGAATTTTACTGCTTTAAATATCTCACATAAATGGAATATTATTGTGACTTGGTTACTTCACTTAACATGATGCTTCCAAAGTTCATCCAGGATGTAGCATATGACAAGGTTCTTTCTTTGTAAGGCAAAATATTCCACTGTATGCATATGCTACATTTTGGTTATGCCTTCATCTGTTAATGGACATTTGGGTTACTTCACCTGTATGCTATTATGAATAATGTTACTATAAACGTGGGTTTTCAAGTATTTCATCAAGACCCTGCATTCAATTCTTTCGAATACATGCTGAGAAGCAGGATTCCTAGATTATATGGTAGTTCAATTTTTGAGAAACCTCTATACTGTTTTCTATAGGTTTTGCACCATTTTATAATCCTACCAATAGTGCACAAGGCTTCAAATTTATCCACGTCTTTTCCAATGCATTTTATTTTCTGGGGTCTTTTTTAATAGTAGCCATCCTAATACATATAAAGTATTATTTCATTGTGGTTTTTATTTATATTTCTCAGATGATTCGTGATATTGAGCAAGTTTTCATATGAGTGTTGGTCATCTGTATTTCTTCTTTGGAGAAAAGTCTGCTCAAGGTCTTTGCCCAGTTTTTAATCAGGTTATTTTATTTTTTTGTTGTTGAGTTGTAGGGCTTCTTTATATATTCTGGATATTAACCTCTTAACAGGTATAGAACTTGCAAATATTTTCTCCCATTTTGCCAGTTGCCTTTTTACTCAGTTGTTGTGTGGGTTGATGCACAAAAGTTTTGAAGTTTGATATGGTACTATTTGCCTAGTTTTGCTTTTGTTGTCTGTGCTTTGGGGTGGGTGGGGCATATCCAAGAAATCATTGCCAAGTCCAATATTACATTGTGAAGCTTTTTCCCTTCATTTTCTTATAAGAGTTTTACAGGTTGGGATTTTACATTTAGGTCTGTAATCCATTTTTAGTTAATTTTTGTATATAGTGTAAAAGAGGGGTCCAACTTCATTCTTTTGCATGTGGATACCCAGTTTTTCCAGTGCCAGTTGTTGAAGAAACTGTCCTTTTCCCACCAAGTAGGGTAGGCACCCTAGTTGAACATCATTAACTACATAATCAAGGTTTATTTCTGGGTTCTCTATTCTATTCCATTGATCTATTTGCCAATACCACACTTGGCTTTTGTTTGCTTGTTTGTTCATTTGCTTCTTAGAGACAAAGTCTCTGTCACCCAGGCTGGAATGTAGTGGCATGATCATGACTCACTACAGCCTCAAACTCCTGGGCTCCAGTGACCTCCCGCCTCAGCCTCCCAAAGTGCTAGGATTACAGATGTGAGCCACCGAGTCCAGCCCGAATTAATTCAAAATTTCAACCTAACTCTAAAAAGTTAAAAGTGCCTCTAAGTGAGGAAGCATGTTATTGACATTTTTTTCTAAAGTAATTCTTTATTATTCATAATAATTATGTACATCCCAAGATGTTTACCACCCCTGGCCTTAGGAATTAAATGCTGGTGACAGCAGCCTAGCAGTCCACACAACCAATGTTTCTTCCCATAGCGAATAGTACAAATCTTGGTTTCGAAATGCTGAGACAGTTTAGCAGCATGCTACAGGTCAAAGTTCATCTCCACATTCCTAAGGCTAACAGTGTTTCTGTTCTTTTCAGTTTGTTCAACTGTTCCTTCCTTCATGGGCCTTTGTTCTCAGGTTGATCCCAGAGTAACAGTGGCTGCAGCAATTCTAGACTTCACATTTCTACCATATTGTTCACAAGAAAATACCATCTCTGTCTCAGCATTTCCGTCAAAATCCCAAGGTTTGTTGTGATTGGACATGTTTGATCACATCTCATGACTAAAACAAGTAACCAGAGGAATGCAATGCTTTTATTGGTCTAGTCTTGATCATAGGCTCCTCTGGTAGAGTGATGGATGGAGTCAGTGTCCCCAGATAAAGGTACAATTCCCAAATAAAAATTAAAAACTATTGTGAAGGGGACAAGTTGGTAAATGGACATTGAAAATATAAAAAATGTATATTGTAAAAGTGTTACTCAGAGTGGACATGTAAAGCAATGAAATAGCACAGAAGACCAAGAAGCAAATCCACACATCTACAGTGAACTTATTTTTAATAAAGGGGCCAAGAACACACGTTAGAGAAAAGACAGTGTCATCAACAAATGATGGTGGCAAACTGGATATCCATAAGCAGAAGAATAAAACATGATTCCTATCTCTCACCTTGTACAAAAATCAAATCAAAATGGATTAAAGACTTAAATCTAAGACCTCAAACTATGAAACTACCACACAAAAACATTGAGGAACCTCTCCAGGACATCGATCTGGGGAAACATTTTCTAAGAAATATCCTATAAGCATAGGCAACCAAAGCCGAAATGGGCAAATGGGATCAGATTCAGTTAAAACGCTTCTGCATCTCAAAGGAAACAATCTCCATATTAAGAGACAACCCACAGAATGGGAGCAAATATTTGCAAACTACGCATTTGATGAGGGATTAATAACCAGAATATATAAGGAGCTCAAACAATTCTAAAGGAAAAACTCTAAAAGTTCCATTAAAAAATGGGCAAAAGATCTGAATAAACATTTCTCAAAAGACATACAACTGGCAAACAGGCATATGAAAAAGTCCTCCTCATTTATCATCAGAGAAATGCAAATCAAAACTACAAAGATATGTAACTTCAACCCACTTAAAATGGCTTTCATCCAAAAGTCAGGCAATAACAAATGCTTGCAAGGACATGGAGAAAAGAGAACCCTAATACACTATGGATGGGAATGTAAATTAGTACAACTACTATGGAGAGCAGTTTGGAGATTCCTCAAAAAACTAAAAATAGAGCTATCATTTGATCCAACAATCTCACTGCTAGGTATGCCCTCATACACTGTTGATGGGAATGTACATTAGTACAGCCACTATGGAGAGCAGTTTGGAGATTCCTCAGAAAACTAAAAATAGTGCTATCATTTGATCCAGCAATCCCACTGCTAGGTATAGAACCCAAAGAAAGGAAATCAGTCTGTTGAGGAGTTACCTGTGCTCCCGTGTTTACTGCAGCACTGTTCACAGTGGCCAAGGTTTGGAAGCAACCCAAGTGTCTGTCAACAGACGCATGACTTAAGAAAATGTACTTACATAAAATAAAGTACTATTCAGTCATTAAAAAAAGAGAATGAGATTCTATCATTTGCAACAACATGGACGGAACTAGAGGTCATTATGTTAAGTAAAATAAGCTAGGCACAGAAAGACAAATACCACATGTACTCACTTATTTGTGAGATATGTAAATCAAAACAATTGAATTCATGGAGATACATAATAGAAGGCTGGTTACCAGAGGCTGAGAAGGATAATGAGCAGGGTGGTGATGTTGATGGTTAATGGGTACAAAAAAAAAAAATAGAAGGAATAAGACATCATATTTGGCAGCACAGGAGAGTAACTATAGTCAATAATAATTTAATTGTTCATTTTCAAATAACTAAAAAAGAATAATAGGATAGTTTGTACACAAAGAATAAATGCTTGAGGGGATATGTACACAATTTTTCATTATGTGATTATTACACACTTCATCCCTATATCTCATATAGCCCAGAAACATATACATCTACTATGTACCCACAAAAATTTTTTTTCAAGGAGGCAAAAGAGATATGACAACTGAATGCAACCTGTTTATTTATGAAATGGATTTCCTTCACTACAAAGGGTGTTACTAAGAAAAAAAAAAAGGATGTGACTGAGAAATGTAAAAATTTGCAAGTCTGTAGATTAGATGGTACTGTTTAGTCAGTGTTAGTTTCCTGATTTTGTTAACTGTCCTGTGGTTTTGTAAGAGAAGGTTTTTTTTTTTAAGTATTTGATTTGGTTTGGATTTGTGGCCCTACTCAAAACTCAGGTCTAATTTGTAATCCCCCATGTTGGAGAAGGGGCCTGGGGGGAGGTGATTGGATCATGGGGGCAGATTTACCCCTTGTTGTTCTTATGACAGCAAGTCAGTTCTTACAAGATCTGGTTGTTTAAAAGCGTGTAGCACCTCCTCATTCACTCGTTCTCCTTCTCTGATCACGTATGATGTGCCTGCTTCCCCTTTGCCTTCCACCACGACTGTAAGTTTCCTGAGGTCTCCTCAGCCATGCTTCCTGTACAACCTGCAGAAGCACAAGTCAATTAAATCTCTCTTCTTTATAAATTACCCAGTCTCAGGTAGTTCTTTACAGCAATGCAAGAATAGACTGACACAGTATTTAAGTATAAGTAGAAATCATTTTCAGAGCTTCCTCTCAAATGATTCAGAAGTGTGTGTCCACACATATTTAATCAAGTGCACATGGAGACAGAGAGAAGAGAAAGCAAGTGTAGTAAAATGTTAATTTTGAAAAATCTTCTTTAAAAGCATGTGAGAATTTGTTATATTAGTCTTATAACTTTTTGTAAACCTGAAAATGTTTATTTAAAATTAGAATAAAATAATTTCAGAATCCATAAAAAGGAGCAATAATGGATAAGTTCCTATTAAAATAGTCAATCAATTTGTTGAAAATGCATGTTATTACTTTAGCTATTTTCTCAAAAGTCTTATTTTTGGAATATATCATTTCATATATGTTATAAATGGGCACATGTATGAAGAAAATCAACTATTTGGAATATATGTGCTCTTTTTTTAATAGGAAGCAAGAAAAACAGATATATAAATGTAATCTTAGAGTGTGGATACTGAAAATTTTGTGCTCATTTCATAAAACCTGGGTCTGTAAATCCCTTTTTCTAATCTTCATTCAATAATACAACTTGAATAGATGTATATTTTGGGCATCATAACATTTCTTCATAAAAGTCTTATGACCTAACTTCGTTACCTTTTGCCTTCTGTTATTTAGTCCTGCAGAAAAGTGGCAGCTTTGATTCTTGTTCTTTGTAGATAACCTGATTTTTCTATTCTGTACTTGTAGGATTTTTCTCTTTATCCTATTGTGGTATCCTAGGAAGATATTTGGTCTTTGTCCCCAATTCTTGGACTATCTGGAGTGAAGAGTGTGTCTTTTTTATGCTAAGGACATAACTTAAAGAAGAGGCACCGGATAGCTTCAGGATTCAGCTGGTGTCCAGGAAGACCAATCCTGGATTAGAAATGGAATTTTCAGTTCCATCTAAAACCTATAAGGAGAGGACATGAACTGGAGATTGAGTTAATCACCAATGGCTAATGATTTATTAATCATGCCTATGTAATGAAGCCTCTATAAAAACCCCTAAATGATGGGGTTCAGAGAGCTTCCAAGTTGGTGAGACACATCAAGATGCTAGGAGGGTGTTGTGCCAAGAGAGGGGATGGAAGCTTTACACACAGCCACCCCCATCCCTGTACCTCATTTTAATGCAACTTTTTCATTTGGCTATTTTAGAATTATATGCACACTTTGTAATAAACTGGCAATGGAAAAACACTTTGCTAAGTTCCATGAGTCCTTTCAAAGAATTATCAAACTTGGAGTTGGGGAGTGGTCATGAGCCCTGGTGGAAGAGAACAACAGGCAGAAGAACCAGAAATCCTGAATAACTTCCTAGAGCACAGACACCCCACCAGCCTGGACCAGTCAAGTTTTAATGTGAAAGGGAAGTAAACCACTGTGCTCTTTAGATATCTTTGCTACAATTTCTTAGCCTATTCTCTACCTAATACAAAGAGGGAACTTACCATAAGGAAACATGGAAGGACAAATAGAATTAAATCTAGAAAGTCATAAAGAACTAAGCCTTTGTCTGACTGTCTCCGGTCCCCACATCCCCTCCAACCCCTGGCAGTATATAACATTTTGTCTCTGTTTCTTTTTGCATATCTATTTTGATCTGCTTCCTCTAGATATTGCCTTTTTATGTTGCCTGTGTAACCTGTAGAGAATGACCACCTCACTGTCTCCAAGTTTGCATGTTCCTCCAAGACTATTTAGTTTTCTCTCCAGCCCAATTCCAAGTTAACAGGAGAATGTAGTTGTATTAGCTTGGAACTAGCATCTACCTCTGTCTCAAACTATGGTCTCAACCACTGTGTCACACAGATTAAACATGGTTGTTGGAGGACATAAAGAATATAGTGATTATACAAATCAGATCACTGTAAGCTTAATCACTTAAAAAAGTGTAAAATCTGTCTTTCCACACTCTCCCTCTTTAATCACTTATGTACAGAGGTATTATACTCAAACTGTTCGCTTCCTCAACCTCACCATCCCCATGCTGTAGGTAAACAAGGATTGAGGTATCAAAATTGATGTAATTATTCCCCTTGTACCCTTCATCTTCTAGCCACATGGAAGGCATCCCCTCTAATAACCCCTAAATTATTATGAGTAAATCTAGTTTGGGGGTAGATCTCCCAGTTTTCTTTATAATAAGATTGCCAGATTAAATACAGAATGCTCAGTTAAATTGAGATTTCAGATAAATATTTTTTTAGTATAAACATGTTTCAAATATTGTATGAGATATACTAAACAATTTTGTTGTTTACCCAAAATTAAAGTGTAACTGAGTGTCCTATACTTTTATTTGTTAAATCTGACAACGTTAATCTGTAAATATTGTTCTTTTCCCCCAGCTTCAGAAGCTTCTTCCTGTAACTTTCTTGCTCTTCAGTGATACTATTCTTCTCATCTTTTTCTAGGATGCATGGGTTCCACAGGCTCAAATCCTGCTTGCTCAGGACAAAAGTTGTAGAAGGAAGGCTGCTTCCTTCTTATGCTGAGAAGGGATGGGATCTAGGCATTCCATCTGATCAGACTGAAGAGGTTAGTTCAAATGCCATTCCATCTCTGTAGGGCCACTTTCACTTCTCCAGTGCCATTCCACCAGCAGTCTTTGCTGCAATGCTAGAAAGCCTTTGGTTTACTACATTGATATTATATGACTGTAACAGAGTTGATTCTGCACTACAAATCAATTATCCTGAATGGAAGCTCCCAAATGTAACCCCAGCATCATGCTCCTTATTCTGGAATGGGAGGACCATTCCTTACAAAATAAATTGTGAATCTAAGAAAATGTTCAAGAAATGCTTTACTTCCAGCAAAACAATAAATTCCAACTTACCTAGAGCTCATAGGCTGGTAGAATAAAGTAGTGCTTTTCCTAGTCTATTCAATGTGTTAGAGAAAGTGGAGGTGTTTACTCAGGAGTACAGGCTATCATGAAAAGACGTGGTGACTGATACCTGTCTTCAGATATCAGTTATCAGTTGTCTCCTTATAAATGGAGACTTGGACTCAATACCGAATAAAATTTATTGAGATATGGATTTGATTCATTACCTTCCTCACCTTTTTCTGCCCTGAAATATAAATCCAGGAATTGTGATACAGACTACAATGAGGGTTTGTTGGATAGAGTTCGGTATAAGTGAAATCAGATTGAAATTTGTTTCTTGTTCTGTGTGTGGCAGAATATTTATATCTGAGGAAAGTCAGCTATTTAGTAAAAATGCATTTTTCTGGGCTTTCAGGTTGTATAAAGCAAAAGGAGAAACTGGGAATGGAAATACTTGAGACAAGGAGTAAGAAATCTGTCCTATTTTCTTTATGAACAAGTGTTATCTCTGTAGAAACTGTGATATTGTCTGGTTTGGGTTTGGGGTGGGGGCCCAGACCCTGAGGGAAAATAAACCAAGCCCTGGATCATGACAGCAAAGCAAAAGAAAGGACAGGGATGGCCTGCTAGGGCACCTCTTTGGAAGGGCATGACTACTGAACTCTAGGAGAAATGGTACTTAATGTTTTGTGTTAAGTTTTCCTTTTTTGAATTGTAGTCTTATATACGCTTATCTATGCATATATCATCTCATAATAAGCTTGAGAAAAGTTTTTATAAAATGCTACAGCTATGCTATAGGCAATTAAGGGTTAGGAGCTATGACAATCCTTGAGGCATAACTAAACTAGAAAGCAAACAGCAACCAGATGAAGTGTTTATAAGATAATAATAGGTGATGACTAGAAAAGTCAGAAACAATCATTTTGTGGAGAAAAGTGAGCAACAACCAGTTAAAAATAGTATGTTGATGTTTACTGAGCCAGACATTTTTTAACTGACATGTTCTGAATATTTTCACAGATTATCTCATATAATCTAGGAAATATTATTGTTCCTGCTTGTAGGTAGAAAAACAGGTAAAAAGGCACTAAATAACTTGATCAAGGCAATAAGTCACAGAGCCAAGGTACATATTCTGGCAGCCTTGCCTCAGGATCAGTAACCTCAACCACCATAATATCTTGCCTCTTAGGACAAGTTTGTGGAATAAATACCTATTCCATATGGATTTTTCAGAAGTCAGAAGGGAAACCAGACAAAAGGCACTCTATGTCAACTCAGACCCTTCAAATCACAAAAATTCTGCACTAGGTAGAAAATTTGAAAAAAGAGAGCAATTTCCTAAATTTCATATTCCTCATGGTGCCTCTTACTATGGTCTGTGCTGGTTAATAATTCTTATTTACAAATCAAAACATAAATATAAGTAATGTGCCTCATTTCTTTTTATCCTCAAATGCCCAGCTATATTGAACACTGGCTTTTAGTTCAGCATTTTTACTAACGCAACTTTGTTTGTCTGATCAAATACTTGTAGTCTTCTAACACAATATTAACTAATTTGCTGATTACAGATATAGGACTTTAAAAATACTACCAAGTGATATTAAATATCAACTCAATCCAAACCTAAACCAGGTAGCAAAATCTCTATTAAGGCTTTTTCAGGACTTTTTCATTCTGTCTTAATCCAAAGTTTCTAGAATCCATCCTGCAGGACTGCATGAGGATGTGATGCTTTCCATCTTCATGTTATAGTATGGCCACTTTCCCTCACTGCATGGTTTACTCAATTGTCTGTTAGTGTCACCAAATTGCTTCTTCAAGAGAAACAGAAAATAAAACTCTTTTTATATGTTATGCCTGATTGAAGCAGGAGAAATTTCAGCATTCATCCACTCTTCTTTCCTGAGACCTCTTCCTTCCCAACTACTTTCTCCAAATATTTGGTCTCTACCCAAGACTTTCTGTTTGCATAAGGTTCTAAGCTTTTGGAAACCAAACCAGAAAGACAAGATCAGTAGGCTGTCAGCTTCCTGTTCTGCCATATCTTTCTCCTGAGGAATGAACTAAGGAAACCAATTGTTTGCATGAAGGAAAGGAAAAGGAAATCCCTAGAAAGAAAAACCAGTAAATATTTCAAAAATATTCTGTATAAGGCACCATGCTCAGCATTTTATATACATTATCTTAATTCATCCTTAACTCTAATGTTGTTTGTTATATTGTTTAGTGTCATAAATGTTATTATTTATCCTCTTTTCAGAGTTAAGGAAACTAAAGCTTGGTAGATTGTATCACCTAGCTGTTGTGATAAAGCAGTCTCTGAGATGACCTTCCAGTATAGTCACCCCTTGGTATCCATGGAGGACTGGTTCCAGGATCCCCACGGATACTAAAATCCATGCATGCCTAATACCAAATGGCACCTATTTTCATACAACCTACCCACATCTTCCCATATACTTTAAATCATCTCTAGATTACTTTTCATACCTAATATAATGTTAATACTTTGTAAATAGTTATTTAATACATTGGTTTTAAATTTTCTTTCTCTCTCTCTCTCTCTCTCTCTCTCTTTCTTTCTTTCCTTCTTTTTTCTTTTGAGTTAGGTTCTTACTCTGTAGCCCAGGCTGGAGTTCAGCGGCAAAATCATGGCTCACTGCAGCCTGGACCTCCTGGGTCCAAGTAATCCAACCACCTTGGTCTCCCCAGTAGCTGAGATTACAGGTGGGTGTACATCTGCCACCCCATGAGGTGGTTCATAATATCCAGGAGAAAGGAGGGTATTACTCCCCACATCGTGGGGGAGGGAGGCATACACACCCCCATTTGAGGTGTTTGGTAATATCCAGTGGTGGAGAGGGTGATATTACTCCTCATATCACAGAGGGTGTACACCCCCCTGTGATATGATTTGTAATATCCAGGTGGGAGGAAGGTGACATTACTCCTCATATCGGGAGGCGGGTGTATAATCCTTTGTAATGTCTACCTTGGAATTAAGAGTAACATGTTCCTGGAATACTTAGAATAATTTCACAGGGTATACACCTACTGTGACATTAAGAGTAACATCTCAGTAGGATATTATGAATAATATAACTGGGAGTACACCCCGTGTGATATTAGGAGTAGCATCTCTCTTGGATATTATGAATAATATCAATTAATAATAACTGTCCCTAATATCCAAAGAGAGAAAGGATGATATTACTTCCACTATTGCAGGGTGTTACTCCCACCCTGTGATATTGTTCCTAATTTTGGGGGAGGAGGAGAGAAAATGATATTACTTCCAATATCACAGGGTGTGTACACCCCCCTGGAACATTGTTCCTAATATCCAGGGGGTGAGAGGATGACATTATTCTCAATATCTCAGTGAATGTACACCTGTTCCACGATATTGTTCCTAATATCCAGGAGGGCAGAGGATGATATTACTCCCAATATTGCAGAGGTTGTACACCTCCCCTGTGAGATTGTTCCTAATATCCAAGAAGAAGAGACTAATACTACTTTCAATATCGCAGGGAGTGTACACTCTCCCGTGATATAGTTCCTAATAGCCAGGGAATCAAAGGATGATATTACTCCCAATATTGCAGTAGTTGTAAAACCACCTGTGATTATTTTTTTAATATCCAAGGAGTGAGAGGTTGTTGTTACTTTCAATATCACTAAAGGTGTAAACCCCTCTGTTACATTGTTCCTAGTATCCAGAACACAAAGGATGATATTACTCCCAGTATTGCAGGGGGTGCACACCTCCACTGTGATATTGTTCCTAATTGCCAGGGGTGTATAGGATGATATTACTCCCTATAGCACAGTGGGTGTACACTTTCCTGAGATACTGTTCCTAATATGACGTGGGAGAGAGGATTTTGTTACACCCAATATTGCAAGGAGTGGATACCCCCCTCTGTGATATTGTTCCTAATATCCAGGAGGGGGGAAGATGACACTACTCCCAATATCACAGGGACTGTATACCCCACCTATGATATTGTTCCTAATATCCAGGAAGAGAGAGAATGATATTACTTCCAATATCTCTGGGGGTGTACACCGCTCCTGTGATATTGTTCCAAACATCCATAAGGGAGAGGATGATATTACTCCCAATATCACAGGGGATGGACACCCCTCCTGTGATATTGTTCCTAATGTCTGGAGGAGAGAGGATGATATTACTTCCAAAATCACAAAGGGTGTACACCTCCCCTCTAATATTGTTCCTAATATCCAAAGGAGTCAGGCTAATATTACTCCCAATATCACAGAAGGTGTACACCCAGCCTGATATGTTGTTCCTAATATCCAGGAGAGGAGAGGATGATATTACTGCCAATATCACATGGTGTGTACACCTCCCCTGTGCTATTGTTCCTAATATCCATGGGGGCAGAAAATGATATTATGCCAATTTGACAGGAAGTATACAGTGATATTGTTCCTAATCTCCAGGGGTGAGAGGATGATATCACTTTCAATATTGTAGGGTGTGTACATCCACCCTGTGATATTGTTCCTAATATACATGGGTAAAGAGGATACTATCACACCCAATATTGCCAGAGGTATACACCCCTGCCAAGATATTGTTCCTAATATCCAGGTGGATGCAGGATGATATTACTCCCAATATTTCAGGAAGTATACACCCTGCTGTGATTTTTTAAAAATTTCTGAGGGTGGAGAAAATGATATTACTCCCAATATCGCAGGGGGTGTACACCCTCATAGTGATATATTTCCTAATATACGAGGGGTCAAAGGATGATATTACTCCAAATTTCATAGCAGGTGTACAACCCTCTGTGATTTTTTCCCTAATATCTAAGGAGGGAGAGGATGATATTACCCTCAATATTGCATGGGGTGAACACCCCCCTGTGATATTGTTCCTAATATCCAAAGGGAGAGAGGATAACATTACTCCCAATATTGCAGGCATTGTATACTCCCCCTGAGATATTGTTCCTAATATGCAGGGAGGGAAAGGATTTTGTTATATTCAATATGACAGAGGGTGGACACCCTCCATATGATATTGTTCCTAGTATCCAGAGATATCAGGATGACATTACTCCCAATATCACAGGGGGTGTACACTCCACCTATGATATTGTTACTAATATCCAATGGGGGAGAGGATGATATTACTCCCAATATTGCAGGTGATGTACACCCCCCTTCATATTGTTTCTAATATTCAGGAGGGAGAGGATGATATTACTCCAAATATTTTAGCAGTATACATGCCCTGCATGATATTGTTTCTAATATCCAGAAGGGAAGAGTATGATATTACTCCCAATATCAAAGGGGTCTACAACCACCCTGTAATATTGTTTTTAACATCAAGGGGTGGGGAGGATGATGTTACTCCCAATATTGCAGGGTGTCTACACCCCCACCCCCGTGATATTGTTCCTAATATCCAACTGGGGAGAGGATAATATTGATCCCAATATCACAAGGGGTGTACACCTTCCCTGTGATATCGTTTCTAACATCCAGAAGGGAAAAGAGTAATATTACTCCCAATATCGCAGTGATGTACACCTCCCTTATGATATTATTACTAATATCCAGGTGGGCTAAAGGATGATATTACTCCCAAATTCTCGAGGGGTATACACTCCCCCGTTATATTGTTTCTAATACCCTAGTAGGTAGAGGATGATATTACACCCAATACCGCATGGGGTGCACACCCCTTTTGTGATATCGTTGATAATATACAGGAAAGGAGAGGGTGATATAATTCCCAATATTGTGGGAAGTGCACACCCCCCATGATATTGTTTATAATATCAAGGGGGGTATAATATTATTCCAAATATCACAGGGGATGTACAACCCTCTGATATATTATTCCTAATATCCACGTGGGGAGAGGATATTACTTTAATATTGCAGTGGGTGTACACCTTCGCTGTAATATTGTCCCTAATATCCAGGCGGAAAGAGGATGATATTACTCCCAATATCGCAGGTACTGTACACAACCCATATGACATTGCACCTTACATCCATGGGAAAGAGGATGACATTACTTTCAATATCGCAGGAAGTGTACAGCCCCTCTGTGATACTGTTCCCAATATTTAGGGAGGGAGAGTATAATATAATTCCCATTATCATAGAGGGTGTTCACCTCCCATGTGATATTATTCCTAATATCCAGTAGGGGGGGAAGAAAGATATTACTCCCAATATCACAGTATCGCAGGGGGTGTACGACTTCCCTGTAATATTGTTCCTAATATCCATGGAAGAAGAGGATGATATTGCTGACAGTGTCACCGGGGGTCTACACACCTTCTGTTATATTGTTTTTAATATCCAGCGGGGAATTTTGATACTACATCCAATATTGCAGGGGGTGAACACCTCCCCTGTGATATTGCTCCTAATACCAAGGAGGAGAGAGGATATTATTCCCAATATCGTAGGAAGTGTCCACTTCCCTTGTAATATTGTTCCTAATATCCAGGGAGGGAGAGGATGCCATTACTCCCAATATCGCACGGAGTGTACACCCCCTCCGTGATATTGTTTTCAATGTTTAGGTGAGGAGAAAATAATATTACTTTCAATATTGCAGGGAGTGTACACCTCCCTTGTGATATTGTGATAATGATAATATTATCACCTCCCTTGTGATAATGATAATATTACCCCCAATATTGAAGCCGGTGTACACCCCTTCCGTGATATTGTTTCCAATATCCAAGTGGGCGGAAGGTGATATTACTTCCAATATCACAGGTGGTGTACAACACCCCTCTGATATGATTCCTAATATCTGGGAGGGAGAGGATGACATTACTCCTAATATCAAGGTTGGTGTTCACTTCCCCTATGATATTGTTCCTAATATCCAGGGGTGAGGGGATGATATTACTCCCAATATTGCAGGGGATGTACACCCCCACTGTGATATTTTTTCTAATATCCAGAGCAAAAGAGGTTAATATTGCTCCCAATATCGCTAGGGGTGTACACCTCCCCAGTGATATTGTTCCTAATATCCAGAGGGGAAAAGGATGATATTACTCCCAATATTGTAGCAGGTGTACAACCCCTGTGATATTGTTTCTAAATCCAGGAGGTGAGGAGATGATATTACTCCCAATATCACAGGGGGTGTACACACTCATTGTGATATGACTCCTAATATTGCAGGGGATGTATACCCCCACTGTGATATTGTTCCTAATATCCAGGATGGGGGGAAGAGGGTATTACCCCCAATATCACAGAATGTTTATACCCCCACTGTGATATTATTCCTAATATCAAGGGAGGGAGAAGATGATATTACTCCCAATATCGCAGCAGCTGTACACCACCCGTGTAATATTTATTCTAAATCCAGGAGTTGAGAAGATGATATTACTCCCAATATCACACAGGGTGTACACCCCCCCATGATATTATTCCTAATATTTAGTGAGGGAAAGGATGATATTACTCCCAATATGGCATAAGGTGTACACATTCACTATGGTATTATTCCTAATATCTGGGAGAGAGAGGATGATATCAACTAATACAGTTGATAAATTTAAACTTAGATAATCTGGCGTTGCACACCATGTTATAACCACTATGTTCTACTGGGGATCAGTCCCCTTGGCTTCCCTCACAGAGACCAACATTTACAGCCAAGCCTAGCGTGCTGCCTCTGCTTCCCAGCGGCCCAGGTGGTACCGGGAGCCTAGCACGTGGCATATACCCACAATCAACTCTGAGGTACTAAATAAAGATTCTTGTCTTCTTGCTTGCATCACAAGATCATTATTGATCATTCCTGTTGGATTGTAACTCAGAAATATCAATTCTTACATTTCATTTGTTTCCATTCACTTCCTAATTATCCTTTCACTTCCTAATTCCCAAGAAGTGAAAGGATAATATTACTCCCAATATCCCAGGGCATGTACACCACTGCTGTGATATTGTTCCTAATGTCCAGGAAGGGAGAGGATGATTTTACTCCTAATATTGCAGGTGGTATAAACCCTGCCTGTAATATTGTTTCTCATATCCAGGCAGGGATAGGATAATATTATTCACAATATTGCAGGAGGTGTACACTCCCTTTGTGATATCGGTCCTAATATCTAGGGGGAAAGAGCATATTACTCCCAAAATCGCAGGGGGTGTACCCCCGTGTGATATTGTTCCTAATATCCATGGGGGAGAGGATGTTATTACTCCCAATATCACAAGGATATACATGCCCCCTGTGATATTGTTTCTATTACACAGGGAGGGAGAGGAGATATTACTCCCAATATCGCATGGGTGTATACCACCTTGTGATATTGTTTGTAATATCCAAGAAGGGAAATAATATTACTCTTAATAAACACACTGTGTGTACACCCCCCTGTGATATGATTTGTAATATCCAGGGGGGAGGAGGTGACATTACTCCCCATATTGTGTGAGGTGTACACCCCCCTTAATATGGCTTGTAATATCCAGTGGGGGAGAGGATGGCCATATGAGATCCACTCACCCTGGCCTCTAAAAGTGCTGAGATTATAGGCATGAGCCATTATGCCCACCTACATTGTTTTATATTGTTGCATTGTTATTTTGTTTTTTTTAAGAATTTTTTTTACCTACAGTTGGTTGAATCATGAGCCATTATGCCCACCTACATTGTTTTATATTGTTGCATTGTCATTTTATTATTTCAAGAACTTTTTTTATCTACAGTTGGTTGATAGAGAACCAGTGAATATAGCGGGCTGACTATATTCATGCCCATAGGTCATTCCCTACCCCTGAACACTGGCTGACCCTGGTGACTTGATTCTAACAAATGTAATATGGCAAAATAATGGGATGGCCCTTTGAGATTAGGCTCTGCCCTTTCTCACTTGTTCACACTGATGGAAGCCAGCTGCTATGTTGTGAGCTGTCCTAGGGTGAGGTCCACATCAGTGGCATGAAGCCAATGTCCCAGGGCAACAGCCAGCAAGAACCTGAGCCCTGCCAAGGACCACATGAGTGAACTTGAAAACTGTCTTAGTCTGTTTGGGCTGATAAAACAAAAATTTCATCAACTGGGCAGTTTATAAGCAATAACGTGTTTTGCACAGTTCTGGAAACTGGTAAGTATAAGATCAAGGCACCAGCTGATTTGTTAGCTGGCGAATGTCTGTTCCTCATAGATGGCACCTTCTTGCTGCATCCTTACATGGTAGAAGAGGCAAACAAGCTGCCTCAGGCCTCTTTTACAGGGGCACTAATCCTATTCTCGAGGGCTTGGCCCTCATGACCTAATCACCTCTCAAAAGGCCCCACCTCCTAATATCATCACCTTGGGGGTTAGTTAGGATGTCATCATATGAATTTTGTGAGGATACAAACATACAGACCACAGCAGATGCAATCCCCTCCCCATTGAACGTTGAGGTGACTGAAGACCTGGCCCACACCTTAACTGCAGCTTTGTGAGAGGCCAAGGGCAGGCCAGTGGACCCAACTAAGCTATACCTGGATTCCTGCCCTACAGGAACTATGAGATAATAAATGTTGTTTTAATGTGTTGTGTAGCAACCAATAACTAATATAGTTGATAAATTTAAACTTAGCTAATCTGGCTTTGCACACCATGTTATAACCACCATGTTCTACTGGGGATCGGTTCCCCTTGGTTTCCCTCACAGAGACCAACATTTACAGCCAGGCCTAATGTGCTGCCTCTGCGTCCCAGGGGCCCAGGTGGTCCTGGGAGTCTAACACACAGCATATACCACCATCAACTCCGAGGTACTAAACAAAGAGTCCTGTCTTCTTGCTTGCATCACAAGATCATTATTGATCATTCCTATTGGATTGTGACACAGAAATATCAATTCTTACCTTTCATTTGTTTCCATTCTCCACTTTCTTTTTTTCTCACTGCTTTCATACTCCATTTTGCTCTTATCTACCCTTAAATCTGTTTTCCTTTTCATGTCTACCTTCTCTCTCCTGTAAACTGTTTTCTCCTGCTTCTGCTTTCACTTACAGAAGAAGGCACTATTTACTTTCTGGAAATAGTAACATTGGTCTGAGAAGGACATTTTTTTGGAAACAGTATCAGAAAGAAAAACACAGGTCAGGGGTGGGCTAGGGATGGGGCAAGAGAACCCTCTTTAGTGAGTTTTTTTTGTTTGTTTTTATTCCCACCCACCTCTCATATCAAAACATCCCCTATGGCAGTTAAAAGCTGTTGCCTACCTCAATTAAAGTGTTTTTGTAGAAACTGTCAGAAACAGTTCCAAGAGCACTTTTAAGTTATTACATGTGGGTTGCATAAGTACTGGAGACTCATTAAAACATTCAACATATGATATGAATTAAGTGACAAATCAGTGAGTCAAAACTTCAGCTTTTCAGTGTGACTAACATGATCCTCTGAAATTTAGGCACCCTGTAAAAAAACATATCTTAAAAAACAATTAATGAGTATGTTTTGTTCCTTCTAGAAATCTATATTTCCAGCATTGAAAATATGGCTATAACTATTTTGCATTTGGATTAACTGTGCTTTTAAATATATCTGTAATTAACAGGACCAGTCACATTACAAATTGGATCTGGGATGCAAAGGTAATTCTTTATTTTGTTTAAACAAATCTTATCTTCCTCAGGAGCTCCACCCACTGAGTTATGCAAAGGGCAGGAAAAGAAATCTATTAAGTCATTTCCCTAGACCCAGTGGACTCTAAGACTTAACAGCACATTTCGATATTCCTTATGATAATCGAAGGGGCATGCTAGGTGGGACATTTCTTTCTAGAGCTGCACAGACACTTAGCACCCCTACTGTCCCCCTTACCCAACTTCCTTCCCCTACAAAATGCCACAGCTGCCTCTTCTGGCATGCAGGCAACCTTAACTGACCTTACACATTTCCAAATACCACCCTGAAGATAAGTACTACCCTCCCCCCTAAATAACAACAACAACAACAAAAACCCTAACTGATTCTGAGGTATTTCGGTCAACCTTCTAGCACGTCCAATCCATCCTTTCCCACCTCCTCTCCAAGGTAGCATCTGAACGTTATAGGAAAAGGGATTAGTAAGAGTTCTTTGATCAGTTCAATGACCCTGGGTGCTCTGGTCTCCAAAGAAATGGTCATTACTCAGCTTACTGGCCTTCCCTGTAATGACAATAGCTGGTGTCATTTATGAGCTGGTCTCCACATTTAAAGTCAACTCATGTTGATACATACTTAAGAATTATTTTCCAATGTAACACCTCAAATATAGTCTTATTGTACAACTGATTTGTCTAATTATACCCTGGTAAAAATGAAGATATATTCTTACTTATCCTATGCAAAAATTACATTACTATGAAAAAGTACAGAGACTCGGTAAAAATAGTTCTTTCTCAATTCTTACATGTCAGTGAAAATCAAACCCCAAAGGAAGAGTCTACTAAATTGAGGATTTAAGATAGCTTCAGAAGAAAAAGAATCTGTTATGTATCTATGAAAAAATAGAACATAAAATTAATACCAAAAATATTCTGAATAAACCACATTAAAATTTCTCTCATTTGCTTAAGTATGTTGTAATTAACTCTTATTCCACTGGACCTTCAATCAAGCAGTTGGATTTGATGAAGTATAATGGTTTCTGAACAGAAAGGGGTTCTGGAAATCCTGACTTGGTCCACTGGTACAGCCTGAAAGTTTTCTAAGCAATTTTATCTTGGAAGATTAGGCTCAAGACTCTATTCTTTGAAATATCCATAGTTCAGAGTACCTACTACAGTCTTTTCTGTAGGGCTCTCAGATTATATTCTTTGAGAAACAAAGACTAGCCTGTTGCCTAAACTAGGGTTTTTAGGCAAGCTTCAGAGGGAAACAGAAATCTGCTTAAGAATGAGGCTGAACAGCTGTGATCGATTTATTATAATACCAATAATATCAAAATGAATGGGAATAAAATTTCCCATTAGCCATTTCATAACTTTTTAATCAATGATTCCTATAAAGTGAGAACTTAATATGAACAGTGAGGGCAGTGATAACTCTCTGGAGTCTTCCCTTAAAAATCTATAATCTCTGAAACGTTTAGACTACCTGATCCTAGGGGAGGCTGCCAATCTCTTCGGATTTCACAGTTCTTCCCATGCAACTCTTATAATAGCGTTGAGCAAATTTAAAAATATGGAGCATACCAAACAAATCTAATTACTTCTAGTATCTCCTTCTGCTAATACCTATTATGGCAGATATAGAAATGCAGCCTTCCGATATTCAGACTTGTGGCCTCCAGCTGTTAACTCCTTCAGATCTGCCTCTGGGCCCAGGTCATACTCTTCTTGGGGTCATTCCAGCCAAGGGCCAAGCAAGAATGTGGTACAATGGTGTGGTAGTCTGTTTTGTATTACTATGACAAGATACCTGAAACTGGATAATTTCTGAAAAAAATAAGAAGAAGAAGTTTATTTGGCTCGCAGTTCTGCAGGCAGTGTAAGCCTGAGACCAGCATCTACTTGGCTTCTTGTGAGGCATCAGGAAGCTTTTACTCACAGCAGAAAGCAATGGGAGCAGGTGGGTTACATGGCAAGAGATAGGGCAAGAGAGATGGGGAGGGGGCACATTCCACTTTTAACAATCAGCTGTCACATGAACTAATAGAGCAGGAACTCATTCATTTTTGTGGGGAGGGCACAAAGGTATTCATTGGGGATCTGCTGCCATAACCCAAACACTTCCCTTCAGGCCCCACCTTCAACATGGGTCGGAGGGTGGGGGTCACATTTCAACCTGACATTTGGAAAGGACAAATATCCAAACTATATTAAATGATCTAAAATTTCACCCAATGCAAGACTCTCCTAATAGGCAATCCTTGCTCTGGACCTCTCCATTGAACTTTCAAAGACCTGTCAGATTTGGATCATGATCTGCTGAGTTTTTCTGCTCAATCTTGCTTCCTCTCTTTTCTTTTCACAGGTATTACTTTCTAATACATCTTTTATACTCCTGTTTCTCTATCGGTGTCTGCTTCTCAGAGGATCCAACTGATACAGTTCCAGGAATGATTCAAAAAAAACAAGTGTTAACTTGAGACTTTGACACTGGACCCCTCATTTCCAGAATGACAAAAATGAGCCCACCACAGGTAGCATATGGGCACAATTAGTCCCCAGCACAATATAGTAGCCCAACTGCTAAAATACTTCACTGGTATAGCACTGGAACATATTACTAGATAAAGAAGCACTTTTTCACATCAAGGTACTCTCTCTGAGATATAATTAAATTCCCTGCAAAGGATCCAAGGAGGTAGAGCAAATTTCCTGCTAGGGTACCTCTAGACACCTGGAGAAAGTGATGGCCCATGCTGAGAAAAACTGAAATGCCTAAATTGCCATAGCAGGCAATGGAGGAAGGCAGTAAGAATTCCAGGAAAGCAGACATGCTGGAGTGAATATGAGATCAGAAATCCTACCAGAATATTATTTTCCACAGGAGACCATGAGGACACATCATTCCCCAAAGTCATCAGGAATTTGCTAGTAAGTAGGGCACCAACATCACCAAGACATCCAGTGCTGGCTTTTCTCTACAGGTCAGGGCTGACTGTAGGAGAGGCTGTCATAGAACCTGGTTCCTTAGTACCAATGAAGATCATGGGGCCCAAGAGCAAGAGAGGTTGAGGTAAAACCTAATCCCCAATGTTGGGGTGGGGTAGGTCACAATTATCATTATGACCAACAGTGTCAGAGCAACAGCTAAGAGGGAATTGTGAAGATGGTTAATAAAACATAGTGTCACTAGGTGTAATATGGGCCTCCAATGAGGATGTTGCTTGATACATGCAATTAAAGAAAAGAACGTATGAACAGGAGGTTGACAGTGGTCACACCAATAAAAAAAATCACAATATCTTGCCCACTTCCTGGATCTGTGCCAGTTTTCAAGGTATTGAGACTTCGCTGGGTCTCAGGAAGAAATATCCTGTGATATCATGTCAAGTATGACATGCAATGATTCCCCTGGTCCTTCCCCAAAGAGATCCATTTCCACTTACTTGAATGACTGTACATTGGGAAAGGGAGTACCCACAATTCCTGGGAACTATGGAATACAGGATCAGAAATAACACTGATAGCTAAAGATCTGAAGCAATATCGTGGCTCTCCTGTTGGAATAGAAGCAAATGGAGGTCATGAGTCATGTCCATGAGTTTGTCCAGAATCTGCTCACAATGAATCCACTGGTTTCACAAACCAACCCAGTGGGCATTTACCCAGTCTTCAAGTGTATAATTGGGATTGACATATTTCACAGTGGGAGCAACTTCCATGTATTGTTCTTGGCCTATGGAGTAAGAGCAATCATAGTGGGGAAGGCTAAGAAGTCTTTAAAACTGCCTCTCTTGTCCAAGAGACGACATCTAAAACAATATAATGTGCCTAGAAAATAATGCAGATTAATGATACCCATAAAAATGAAACAGATGCTGGGTTGATAGTTCCCATCACATCTCCATTTAATTCAACAGTCTGGCCTCTGCAGAAACTAGATGAATTATATTAGAAGAATGATTATAAACTACTGAAAGTTTAATAAAGTAACACCCCCAGTTGCAGTTGTCCTGCCAAGCATAGAATCATTGATAAAGCAGGATAATATGGCTCCAGGTATACGGTATGCAGCTATTGGTTTGGAAAATTCATTCTTCTCTATCCCAATCAAGCAAGACAATTTGAATAGTTCATGTCCATATGAAATAAATAGTTCATGTCCCTATGAAATAAAATATCAATATACATGGAAACTTTTCCCCCAGGCTATGTTAACCTTCCTACTCACACTCATAGTCCACAAAAGGAAATATCTGGAAATTCTGTAGAATATTATATTGATTCATTATATCAATGACATCATGCTGATCAAACAGGTTTAGCAAGAGGTTACTAGCATGCTTGAGGTTTGGGTCTCAGGGAGTAAGAAATGAACCCTTGGAAGAATCAGAAAGGGACCTGGTTCTTTATTAAAGATGTTAAGAGCCCAGTATTCAGAGGTGTGCTAGAATATCCCCTTCAAAATAAAAGACAAATTGCAGTATCTTACAACCCATTTGAAAAAGGAAAAAGCACAATGCCTAGGAAGATGCTTTGGGTTCTGTAAGCAACATACTCTACACCTAGAAACATTTTTCTCATTCATATACCAGTTGACATAAAAAGCTGCCAACTTTGCAACCTGGCACAGGAAAGAGTTTTACAGCAGGACTGAGCTGTAGTTAAAATAGTCTTAACACTGCACTATATGATTTGGCAGATCCTATGATGTTAGAGGTGTCAGTGGTGGAAAAAGATGCAGTACAGAGTTTATAGAAATTTCGGTGGAAACATTACGGTTCAGGTTCCTGGTTTCTAGATGAAGGCTGCAAGTCTTTTGAAAAATGGTCCTTGTAATGCTATTGGGAAAGAGAAAATGCTTGACTGTGGGATATTAAGTGACACAAAACAAAATGTGCCTTGACTCCAGCCTAGGCAGCAGAGTGAGATTCCATCTCAAAAAAAAAAAAAAAAGTGCCTTGTTGAACACACCATGTTATAAGTTCTGGCACCTCAGCTGTAACCCATCATAAGATGAAAGAATTACATTTGGGATGAAGCACAAAGAAGACCACAATCGATCTACAGGAGCAGATAGCATACATTCTGACATCAACATTATAGTTCCATCACTAACTCTCCCTCAGCTCATATTGGTAACCATATGGGGCAGAGGTGTGGTCTTGAACAAGAGGCTGAAGAAAGAAAAAAAAAATGACTGAGCTTAGTTTATCAATGGGTTGCCCAAGTATGTGGATGAAAGCTGAAACTGGGCAGCAGCTTATATTACAATCACCTTAAAGAATAGCCTTGAAGACAGTGGAGAGAAACAGTCTTCTTAATGGGCAAAGCTTGGATGATGCACCTTGTCATCCACTTTCTGTAGAACAGGTGGTCTGAGGTTAGAATATAAATATACTTACAGGAAATGACAAACATCCCAGCTGGCTGGTCAGAGGCCTGAAAAGAATGAGTTTAGAAGATCGCAGACAAAAGAGTCCTGAGGGTCTTAGAGGAACATGGATATACATATTAGTGTGGGCAAAATGTGTGAAGATATTTTTATCATACATCAATGTCCACAAGAAGGTATGATCTACTGAGTAAGCACCTTAAAATGTAGAAAAATTACTCAGTTAGTTGATGTCAACCTGTCTTTATTAGTGGCCACCTCAGTGCTGGCACAATTGGCACAAGAACAAAATGTCCAGGGTGGCAAAAATGGAATATATGCACAGGTCCATCAGCACAAAGCCCACTTACCACAGTTGATCTACCTACTTACTACCTCACCTGAAAGCTTGACCTGTGAAACTGATACTTGATTTGACACCATACCTTTAGGAGAGCAAGTAGACACTTGGTGGTAAGTAGTCTATTCTACATTGAGATCTTTCCATTCTGGCAGTTCAATTTTATGGGAATACTTTAATTATCTTAAATGCATTATGTGAATTTGGAGTATGCATTTGCATTTTTTACTCACCAAGACTCATCCAGCACCAGTATCTGGAGACTTCCTCAATGCTTGATCCACAGGTATGGAATATAATACAATGTAGCATCCAAGCAGGACTTATTTCATAGCAAAGGTGGTGCAAGAGGTGCCTGTGACTATGGGTTCCATTGGATGTATCACATGCTGCATGCCCAGAAGCTGGTAGCCTAATAGAGCACTGGAATAGCCTGTTGAAGGTTCAGTTGCGGTACCAGGTAGAAGACAATATTCTGCAAGAATGAGGTACTGTCTCTCAGGATGCAGGGCCCCTAGTAGGAACAATACTTGGGTCCAAGAAACAAGGGATGAAAACAGGAATATAACCCAACTTACCATTTTTCCCAATGACCTGCTGGGGGACATAGTGTTCCCCATTCCTGCAACTCTGAGTTCTGTAAAATTAGAGGTCTTAATCCCCAAAGATAGTATATTCTTGCTAGGGGACACAGTGTCCCACAGAACTAAGCTTAGCAGGTGGCTGGGAACATGGAACTTCTAGAGAGTTCAGGGACCAGTAGGCAAGAAAGGAATAAATGCTTCATCAGAGGTAGCTAAATTCAAACAGCAGGAGGAGACAGGCTTGCTGTTATACAATGGGAACAAGTAAGAATATGGGTGATACTTAGGTGATGCACTTGGGTATCTCTTGGTAATCCGTTACCCTATAATGACCATTAATGAAAAAAATGCAGCAACACCTACCTGAGAAGACAATTACTACCAGGCGCTCAGAATTCCCAGGAATTGGGGTTTTAGATCACCAGTATGACCACTGAGAGAAGTAGAGATGGTAGCTGACAGCAAGGGAAATTTAGAATGAATAGTAGAGAAGAGAGGAAATGGATTCAGTGTGGCCTCAGGACCCAAAGATGGGGACTGTAGTTTGTCTCACCAACTTCCCACTTCTAAGTTTCTTTTTAGGAAGAAATGTGCACTAGAACCCTGTAAAAGCCGCTCCCAAAATGTGTATGGAGACTGAATCCACATGGTGTAATGGGTGCACTGTGACAGGCACAGAGCTATGCTGCTCAGATACCTCTTCAGGAAAGGACTTACTTGTAGCCTAGCTGCAAGCAGTGTGGTTAGGTGACAGCCTTTAACTGCCCACATCTTCAGGTCTACCTTGGGTTTTCAGTTGAGGCCACACTCCTCTTAAGCTGGCTCTAGCCAATGACTGAAAATAACTGTGGTACAAGAGCCTAGACATTTCATCCCAATGTAGGCCTCTTCATCTTTATTATGGAGCAACCCTGCACAATACTATTTCCTCCCTTTTCATTTCACCTATTTCATTCATAATTCTTTCTCAGTGTCTGCTTCCTGAAGGACCCAACTGACAAATCTATTCTTTTCCAGCTCCTCCTAGTTCTCTGCTCAATCTTTGCTATTTCTGTCAATCATTGTAGAGGTAGTGTATTCATCAGGGTTCCCTAGAGGGACAGAACTAATAATATATATATATATATATATTTATTTATATAAAATATATATATATATGTAAAGGGGAGTTTATTAAGTATTAACTTACATGGTCACAAGTTCCCACAATAGGCAGTTTGCAAGCTTGAGGAGCTAGGAGAGCCAGTCTGAATCTCACAACTGAAGTTCAATGTTTGAGGGCAGGAAGCATCCAGCATGGGAGAAAGATGTAGGCTGGGAGGCTAGGCCAGTCTCACCTTTTCACGTTTTTCTGCCTACTTTATATTTGCTGGCAGCTGATTAGATTGTGCTCACTAGATTAAGAGTGGGTCTGTCTTTCCCAGTCCATTGACTCAAATGTTAATCTCCTCTGGCAACACCCTCACAGACACACCCAGGATCAATACTTTACATCAATCCAATCAAGTTGAAATTCAGAATTAACTATCACAGGTAGTATTGTGGATTTTTAAATATATGAATGCAAATGTTCATCTCCAGATCCATCTCCTGTGCTCTGTATTGGTACACCAAAATGCACCATGAACAATGGCCAAATATCTTAAATATGAATAAAACAGATAACACTATTGTATACCAGCAATTATCTTAAATGCATTATGTGAATCAACTAATTCAATTCTAAAAACTACTGCATGAGTGGGTACTATTAGTATTTCCATTGAACAAATCAGAAAATGGGCACAGAATGTGAAGTTACTTGCCCCAGTCATCCATAAATAATCAAAGAACTCATGACTCAAACATAAGTGGTCCAACTGCAGTGTTTTTATTCTTAATCATCACAGTCTGCCTCTAGAAAGGAGTGGAAGCACAGCACTCTAAAACTGTAATAGAGAAGTGTGTGGAAAAACCAGGCCTGGTTTATGAAAGGTTTGAAAATATAAAGATATTCTTGTTTTAGGAAGAGAGTTTAAAAAAGCAAGTAGTTGAACTTTTAGGTTTTGTTACTAGTGAAAAGTGAAGTTTAGAGAAACAGTTTGTTCGATGCCCAAGCTCTGCACTCTGTACAAACCGCTACTTCCTACTCAACCAGGCAATCTCCTTACTCTCGGGTCATACCAGTTGGTACTTTAACCTAAAAGAGAAGGAACATAGTCTCTACAGAATTATTTTTTCCTCATTATTTTACTCTATTTATGATCTAATATTCTCCCATTCTCTTGGCCTGGACGTATTGGAATTTATTAGGCACTTAACATTTGGTAACGTTTTCGCTTATTAGGCTCTTGGTCAAACTCGATTATAATAAAGTCTCAGGAAAATCTCTTAATATTTTCAAGGAAAAGTGACAACTGACTGCTTAAAAAAAAATTCCCGTAAATGCAGAGAAACAGTTTTAGATTAAAGTAAATTCGGCTAGACTCTAAACACTATTAGGCTGCCAGTGAGCACCCTGGATGTTACTCGCAGGCGCCCATCTGTATGAACTACAATTCCCATCTTACACCGCACCCTTCCATGCTAAACTACAATTCCGCTTTCGTCATTTCCGTCAACTCAGGCGCTGGATTTCGGACTTTGTAGTTCATGTCAACTTCTCTTTTTTTGTCGCCATTTTGATAAGACAGTGTGCCTGGATCGACTACTTTGACTCTGGTATTATGATATGGTATTTGAAAGAAATTAAAAGGATAACGCGTCAAGCCAATTGATCGTCAAGTTTTTATGTATTTCACTACCCGCATTCTTCCTACTGTCTGTGGTCGGGAAAAGGAAGTGACGTACGTCCGGTGTAATGGCGGCGCGGTGGAGCTATAGGTAATTATCCAAACTCCGCGGAGTCCCCGCAGGCAGCGAACCGGAGTGGGGTTGGCGGGTCGCTGGATCGGGTGGGAAGTGAAAGAGGCCGAGGAGTGGGTGCGGGCTCACTGGTACGGCTGTGAGCAACATTGGAGTGCGCGTGGCTCTCTTCCCGCCACGCACTGGTCCGCGAGGAGGGTGTGAGAGCGGCTCGGGCCGCGGAGTCTGAGCCGGTGGGGAGGGAATGGGCTGCGTGAACTCACTCACTGCCTGCACCGACCGGCGGACCTTCCTTGTGAGGTTCTTGGAGCTATCCGAAGTCTTGCACCAACCCTGGTGCTCTGTTGTTTCGTGTGCAGTGTGTTTTGTACTTAGAGCCTCTGCAGTCACTTAGGCTTGCGAAAACCCCTTTACTAGTGCGCAGATCCCTGGGCCAAGGGAGTGGGATTAATGAGCTGTAGTTGATTAAAAGTTAGTTGAGGTGCTTGCACTCTCATGCCTCTTTCCAGCCTTATATCCTTTTGACTATTTGTGTGAAATTTCATTAGTGGTTTCTTTTTCATTTATTTGGCCTGTAAATAGTGATAGTTTCTAGTGTTTAGTCTTGAAGACGCTTCACTTCTCATGTGTCCTCTTCATCTGTCATCCTTTATCCATCTCCAGTGAGGTAATAAGTGCCAAACTTGGCTTTCCAGGCTCCACCTCTCTAACGAGCTCTGGGTCCTACAGTGCAGCATTATATAATAGAAATATAATAGTTAATTTCACTGAGTTTAACTGCAGAAACCGCCGTACCTATTTCTACTTAATCTTCACAATTCTTTTGAGGTAAGTGGAGAAGGCAGGATTTGAAGAAAGGCTATTCTAGATGCAAGAATTAGCTAAGAGTTTCCTTTGCATTTTTAGGTGTGCAGAGACTCGAAATAGATAAACAAGCAAACTTGGTCCTCAACAGGTCAATTAACCTAACTCTTACCTGTATTTAGGATTGCCTGGAAATTCAGGAGTTAACATAAATCATCCTACTATGGAAGGGCAGATTTAAAATTGGCATTAAAAGTGTGGTTTTGACCAGGAGAAGCATTGTAACAGGCAATATCAGTAGGAGGAGGAAACTCACTTGTGTTGGTCCTGGGTGATGGACTAATAGACCAAAGATTTCAATTTTATTTGGCAATTATTAGGTCTATCACATGGAGCAAGTTATCTGTAGTCGTTAGTGTCAGCTTCATCTTGTGAAAACAATCCAATGAGGCAGGTATTGTATTATTACCTACAGATGAGGTAATAATACAGTTACCTGCAGATGAGGTAATAATACAATACCTGCCTCATTGAATTGTCTTTTTTGGAGTATAAAGAAAACTAATACAGATGAAGCACTCAGCACAGTGCCTGATATACTGTGTTAGCTTTATATTATTGTAATTTACTATGGTGATACAGTTGATGAGTTCTCTCTGTGCCTCCATTCTTGCTCTCTGGTTCCGAATGTTGCCTTTCTACCTTTAAGTGTCCTTCCAGTTTTAAGTGTCCATGTCACTTTTATGGAGTCTTTCCCAACTCATTTGACTGTGGCTCTGAGACTGTCTTGGTTATAAGTTAAAGGCCAAGAACTTTGATCTAGTATCCTGGTCTAGTGCTTCCAAAAATGTGGTCTCCTAAATCAGCAGCGTCATCTTGAAGCTTGTTAGCAATGTAAATTACTGGGCTTCACCCTAGTTCTGTTGAATCAGAAACGTGGAAATGGAGGCCCGATTTTATTTTTGTTTGTTTTTCCAAAGCATTCCAGTGATTCTCATGCCAGTTAGTTTGAGAACTTGTGATCTAGCCCATCCGTTAGGGACATACTATGGTTCGTCCTTCCCCTGCCCTCAGAAACAGGTTTGATGCCCTCCTTGCTCCAAAGTATTTGATCCATGGCCAGCTAGTATTTATTATTATGACACCACATCCTTCCCTGCTTTGGATAGGTTATCTTCACTCGCTTTTTGGAGTTCTGACACTTCCTAGACTACTTAATTGTTTTTTCTAAGTCAGCTTTCTTAGCTCTGTTAGCTTTCCCAGCTGCTGAATTTTTAGAAGTTAACTCTCCTGGCGGTGCGCAGTGGCTCACACCTGTATTCCCAGCACTTTGGGAGGCTGAGGAGGGTGGATCACTTGAGATCAGGAGTTAGAGACTAGCCTGGTCAACATGGTGAAACCTCGTCTCTACTAAAAATACAAAAGAAATTAGCTGGGTGTGGTGGTGTGAGCTTGTAGCCCCAGCTACTCGGCAGGCTGAGGCACAAGAATCACTTGAACCCTGGAGGCGGAGGTTGCAGTAAGCTGACATTGCTGCACTGCCCTCTAGCTTAGAGGACGAAATGAGACTGTCTCAAGAAAAAACAAAAAAAGAAGTTAGCTTTCCTTCCCAATGCTTGTACATTGTTGAGCGACCTACAGTGGCTTGTACCTGAGACCGCCCAAAGGACAACACAGTGTCACGTTTTATATTTCATATGCCCATGCCTTAACTTGAATAATATTTTCAATTTATTGTCCACCTGTATTTAGATGGAATTTTGTACTACCTGTCATATCCCTAACTTGGTCATCGTTTGTTCATGGTGCCTGGAGCTAGTCCAAGAAAGAAGTGGCTGCTGGTAATACATCTGATCCCACTGATAACTTTGAAGGCTTCCTTGTTGAATTTCCCTGCTTTTCTGTTTATCTGAGCATGGGAGGGTGGTGGAACAATAAAGCCACAGAGCATACTAGTTTCAGCAAACTCCCAGACTTATACTTTTTCTCAGTATATACATTCCCAAGTGGACACTGGAAGAGACATTTGAATGCCAATAACAAAGTGCAAACTTTAAGCATGGATTAAAGCAAGCCTTTAGTCAAGTTAGTAAGTCTTTCCCAGTGAACAGATACCAAAAACAGGGTATGGGCTGCCTTGGTCTTGGGACATATGAACTTCTGGAGAATGGGTTAGCTAGTGGGAAGGAGGAACTCAGTGGTGACTCATGTTTAACCTGTCTTTCAGCCTAACTTATAAATGGTAGAGCTAGACAGAGTTCAGCACTTCGACCTGAAAAGTTACCTTGTGTGTCCTTCCTGAAATAGTTGGTCAGGATAGCTGTATTTTAGACCTAGCTACAGGAGCCTCGTAGTAGAATGCAGTGCTTACATGTCTAGGGGCTAAATTTCTCTATGGAGGCCAACACCTCCCAAGTTTTCTTTAAACCAGAATGTGGTTTACTAAGTGGCTTTCTAATTAAATAATCAGAAAGGTGACTTTCAAAGCAATGCCATGAAAATTGGCAGAATGTATTCACCCATATACTTAGGCAAGCTGAGGAGCAGATTTGGGGTGGGAGAGAGTGGTTTGAATGTATGATGAAGGCATGTGGCATATTCAGTAATTAGGCTTGATTTTGTAAGTTGAAAGAACTGCACATTCAGGGTTGGATTTCCTCTTGCGGTGCCTGCAAAGGAACTAGTATTTTTTTCATCTCACTCAATGAGGAAGTGTTTTCAAGCTGCTCCACAGGTTAACATGGAATAAAGACTAATAGAGGGTGGCATCTGATAGTGCTGTCTTGATGCACTAAGACTTGGAAATCTTAGTATTTCCAAGAAGTCGTAGTTAAAAGGTGAGACAAGGCTGCTGTTGTATTCCTTGATGAGCAAGTTGATAAAATGGTGTTATAGGGAGTTCTTTGTAGGAAAAAAAAAAATAGGAGTAATCAGCAGAAATCTACACTCCCCATTTTTTATTTAATTTTAGAGTTGGAACTTACTAAGTAGCAGACACTGTCCTAGGTTCTGGATATGTAGCAGTGACCAAGAACCTTGAGGATCCAGTGTACTCCTACAGAGCCTTTCATAGTTGAGCTTAATGAGTCTTGCATGTTCCGTCTTATTCATATATACCCTGGAATCCCCAAATTCTCTGTCTGAGTCATTACACATGCTCATCTGTCATTTCCTGAATGACCTCTTTACCTTTTCTATATGTATAATTCCTACTTGTCTTTCAAGACTCAGCGTCAAGACCTTCTTTCTGTGTGTCCCAAACCCTCTTTTCCAGTTATACTTTGTTTATAACATTGTTGTAGCACTTAGTCATTTCTTCTTTACCGGAGAACAGAGTCCTCAGCGCTTTGTGTACTGCATAATTATATATCTCCCGACTATACACAGGCACTGCCTTTAGTAAAGACCATGAGCATACTTTGTTTCTCTGTTTCATACTTCCTTATTTTCTCTGTAAGCACTTTTATTTTTTCTTCTTTTACTATGTTTTTGCGTTGCCCAGGCTGGGACTATAGGCCCATGCCACTGCACCTAGCTTTTCTCAGTCACTGAATATAAATATCAATTAGGACCCTAGCCGCATCAGTTTTTTGGTCCTGTTTTCCTGTACAAAATTCTTCAATGGTTGTAACCTCACAAAGATAGACTCTTGTGCACAAATACAAACCTCAAAAAGTGAAGAAGGAAGCATTCAGTGAGTGATTAAAAGCACAAGAGCTATTTTTACCACAGGCATATATTAAGCAAAGTGTTGAGGGTTACGGTACAGGTTTGAAATTTTGTTTTATAATTGTTATAATTAAAATGGATATCCTTGGGTCCGTTAAAACGTCTTTTTTTTTTCACCCCTCTGTGTCTTACAGTCTTAAGGTGTCTCAAAATTTGGGCTGTCTACTCTTCACACAGAGTTGCAGACCAGTCAAATCCTTTTATATTACTTATCTTTTACAAAAACAATGTCCAGAACTACCTGCACAACTTCTAGCCCTGTACTTGAACCTGGAAATCTAGTCATTCAAATGGTTGAGTCAGAGAGCATACCTGGCATATGCAGTGACCAGGAAGCAAAACAGGGAGTACAGCTCTGCAGCTCTTTCCTTGTAATTGTTGGAGCCAGAGTATTTTGACTTCAGAATCTTGTAGATTTTAGAAAAATGCAGCCCCTATACTGCGTGTTAAGTAATCCCCCATTTGAGGTCTGGAGCAACATCCTCTAATCAAACACACTAATATTTCTGCATTGTGTCAAGTCACATTAAGTATCAAGTCAGTACATGCTTTTTGCTTTCAAGTGAGTTGCCACATGCTTAAGAAAAATCCTTGTGTTTTCAGAGCTTTTCAGATTTTAGAATTGCAGATAAAGGATTGTCAACCTGTACTGGTGACTTTTCTAGGAAGAGACAGGAGTATTTTGACCCTTTTATTTTCTTGAAATTGTGATTCTATGTTGACATCAAATTATATATATATATATATATTTTGCCTTACCTTATGTGATATATCATGGAGCACATTTTTCACTAATATGTAAATATTTTTGAAAAAGAAAAAAATAACAAGAAATGGTTTTCCTAAACAAAGAAATTTTACTTTAGTACAGATAAGTACATAGCAATCTTCTTTTATATTGTTCAAGAGTGAAGCCAATCTGTTACTTCTATTTGTTTCCTGAGAAGGAAAATCCATTCCTTGGGGACTTGGCTCTTGTTGGGGGATTTTCTGAGAATCTCATTATCTCCCTCCTATTATGTTTTGGCATTCAGAATAATTTTAAGACAGTTTTTATTTTTTATTGTGTAATATTGCCACTTAGGTTTTGGGTTTTATATATATATATATTTTAAATTTGAACTCTCTTATAATGTTTGAAATTCACCAAACCTGTTGTTACTATTTAGAAGCCAGAGGAGCCAACTAAAGGAAATTCACTGTTGATTCCCTCCTTTAGCAATTTTTTGATAGTATGCTTCAGCAAGTTCCTCTAACTTGGTCTGAGAACACCGAAGTGACAATGGTAGAAGTGTTTTGCTACTGAAGTCATGTGGAAAGCAGTGCATTTCAGCCATTAGTTTAATATTTTCTCATTTTCTTAAATTTTGAGATAATTGCAGAATTCACAATTTTATAGCTTCTAGTTAACAGTCTGAAGTACTTCTTATAAATGTTACTAAATAGTTTGCTTTCTAATGCCTGATGAAACAGAGAGAAAAAAACTCATTTTTTAAATAGTGCTCTCATGAGTACTATATGTACTATTGGAAAATATCCTCCTTCTTCAGTAGGCAGGTGTGGTTTTGTTGAGTTGCTTTCTTGTGAGAAGGGGAAAGAAATTTTATAATTCACCATAAAATTCACATAGTGATGCTTAGAAGAGCAGAGAGAGCTATAAACTGTAGATAAATTGCTCTTACTTCAGGAATTTCCAATTAGTCTGAGTATTAGCATGCATATGTTGAACTCAGAATTTCAGAAGAAGCATGTTCTGTATAAATCTGGACAATGGCAATACTCTATTCATTTTTTTTTGTTAGAACTATGGTAGCATTCTATTTTACAATGTTGTCATTTTCACACTTACGTTTTGAGACATGGAAATGTAACGGATTGTACTTTATTGCCAGAATTTATTTGCTGATGAAGGTTGAAAGGGGAAAGATGATACCAATCAGAAAGAAAACTGATTAAATTTAAATATGTAAGGTAATTTGAAATAAAATGCACAGAAATTGCTAGTTTTAAAATGTGTAAGTAGGTTGGGAAAAGGGACTGGGTTTAAGACCCCAGGTGACGAGCAAAGGAAAATGCCAAATCTTGTGCAATAGAGTCAAGTGATTTTTTTTTCCTCATAGTATACCTAGTCACAATGAATTCTAGGTATGCTAATTAAGTAAAGGAATCCTTAAAATTACTATGACTGTTTGAAAAGAAGTAGTGCTTTGTTCTATTAAATAACAGTCTTTGCTGTCCGGAACTTTGAACAAATATGTCAATTTATGCTAGGATAATTTTCTGGATAGTAGAGTCTGTACTTGTTTACATTTTATAATTTACCATTTTGACTTCATTAGTGTTGATGTTTTCATCAGGACACGGTATTATATGGCTTTGGCATCAGATAAACCTGACTTTGAATTTTAGCTTCTGCCATTTACCAGGTATAATTTACTTGGACAGATTGCTTGAATTTGCTGTACTTCAGTTGTCCCATTGAAAAACATGGCTAAAAAAAAAAAAATCACCAGAGCAGGGTAATTATGAAGATTGAATAAGATTGTGTAAGTGATTATAAATTGTGCCCATAATTTCTCAGGTTTAAAAAGTACTTCTTACCTGTGAATTATTAAGAATTAATACATTTGGAATTTCTGTGTCCCTTTCCAATTGATTTACAACTAAGTTCTTCACTATAAAGTAGGTAGGCTGTGGGGTCTCCATATTCTGGCTAAGTGGCTCATGATTTGAGAAAAAATTAAGAACCAAAGTTTCTTATGTAGAATTGAAAAGCTGAGGAGACTCAGGGAAAAGTTGGATTTTAGAATTACCTTGGGAATACTTTAAGAAAACAAGTATGCACAGGTCTTTTCCTTACACTTTCTGCCCATTTCTGATTGAGTAAGTCAGAGGTGGGCCCCAATATATGTACAAGTAATTCTCCTCTCATTCATGTGTCCATAACTGAGGTTGTTTTTAATATAGTGATATCAAACTAGTTATACACTGTTAAGTAGTGATTTAAAACTGACATGTAGGACAAAAGCCCAACCTATCACCTTGCTTGAGTGGCTTAGTGTTTTGCTTATTGTTACAGATTTGCTTGTACACCTAGAATGTAAACTTCATGTGAACAGGAGATTTTGTTAGGGTAGTTCATTGTTGCGTATCCAATGCCTAGAAAGATACTGGACAAATAATAGAAGTGCTGTATTATTTGTTGGAGAACAAATGTATGTATACATAATACTGGGTTTAAAGGTAATAAAGGATATATTAGAAATGATAAAAGTTGTGCTAGTAGAGGTAGGGAAAAAATACCAATATCTTTGAGCAAAAGTATGTTGAGTAAAGTTTTGAATTTTATGGCTGTCTATACCTTTATAGCCATAAAAGCAGGACCTTTGGAAACTGTCATGCAATTTGGTTTCAACAAAGTCATCTTGTTGAATCCAGCTAAAGGTTATCCCTATAGGGATCTCATCCTGAAGTGACAGAGGGATAGCCTCTGTTTTCAATATTTTCAAAAAATTCTATTTTAATTAGTAGGCTTTTACACTATGCTTTGTATATATATATATATATATATATATATATATATATATATATATATATTTTAGTCATTACTCTAGGGAACAGCATATGTATCTTTAACTTGTCATTTGCTACTTAGAGTTGATACTGTATCACCTCACAAAATATGTAGAAACCTTGCATAGTGTAGCTCCATTTTGACTGCTAATTCTATATACCGTACATATATATATATATATATACACATATATATATATACTCCAGCTACATATATTATAATCCCTCAAGGCATATTTTTTGCTGTGAGTCCTATGTATTTTAGATAAAATAAAACAGAATCTTTTGTATTTCCTGAGAAAGGTATCATTTCCAGTATTCTTCATTTCTTTCTGAAAAAATTTCCATCTAGTATTGTTTCCCTTTAGCTTGAAGAACTTATTTTAGCATTTTTGTTGTTGTTGTTGTTTGTAGTGCAGATCTGCTGGTGATAAGTTACCTTAATTTCTCTTAGTTATTGTTTTTGTTTGTTTAATCAGTAAATGTCTTCCTTTTTTTCTTCCTTTAAAGATTGTTTTTGCTGGAATTACAGGTTAACTGGTTTTTATCTTTTAACACTTTTAAAAATTGTTTCATCATTTTCCAGTCTCTATAGTTTCTTTTTCAAGTTTATATATATATATATATATATATAAATTATATATAAATTTGAAAAATTTATATACATAATTTATGTGTGTGTGTGTGTGTGTGTGTATATATATATATGTATATATATATAATTTACCATCCTTAGCATGTTTAAGTGTACAATTCAGTGGTAATAAATACATTTGTGTTCCTTTTTTTCCTTCATCCTCCACATCCCACTCCTGTTTCTGGCCTCTGATAACCACCAGTCTACTTTATCTTCATGAGATCCACGTTTTTAGCTTCTGCATATGGATGAGAACATGGTCTATTTAGTTTCTGATGAGAAGTCAGCAGTAGTTCGAATTGTTATTTTCTGTATATAATATGCTGTTTTTTTTCTTTTGCTGCTCTCAGGATTTTTCTCTTTATCTTTGGCTTTCATTAGTTTTACTATTAACCATTAATCATTCTACTGTTAAGCATATTCAGTGAATTTTTTATTTCATATATTTTTCAGTTTTAGAATTTCTGTTTGGTTCTGTTTTATCATTTCTCTTGGCTGAAATTTCCCAAGCATATTTTCCTTTGCGTTTTTCCATATGTTTTAAAAACCATGCTTTAAAAATCTTATATGCTAATTCCAGGATCTGGGTCATCTCAGCATTGATCTGTTTTGATTGTGTTTTCCCTTACAATTGGACTACAATTTTTAAATGTTATTTTTAATTGTCTCCTGGATGTTGTTATTTTTATGTTACAGATACTTTGGTTCCTTTACATTCCTCTAAGGAGTGGTGACTTTTTAGGCAATTAACTTGGTTGGACTTAAATTGCAAACTCTAGTCTCTTGAGCAGCAGTTCAAATCTTAGTTCAGTTGTTGGCAGGAATCTGTCTTGTACATGTGTTGGTTCAGAGGTAGTTAGAGACGTGGGAACAATTTGTACCCAGCATATGGGGCTTCCCTTCACTGACTCTCTCCCCTCCTGGATTCCCCCTCAATTTCCAGCAGCTGTGGTTGCTTCAAACTCTGTCCTCTTGTTCTTCAAATGAGAATGGCTGCAGCTTTTCATCAGTTTTAGCCACCCTTGCATGGTACAGACTGCAGCTTGCCCTCAGACTAAAGCTGTATTAAATGGGATAACTCACACAGGTTGCTCCTTTGTCCAGGGCGTCTACTTTCCTTAAACTCAGCCTGTTTTTGTTCATTTTCCAGTGCCTTCAGGGGGTTGTTGTGTGTTTTGTCAAGAGTTTATGTTTGTTGTCTGTGAAAGGATTGGGTTCAGTAGGAACTTCCTAGCCATTTCAGAAGTGGAAGTTGTTACCCTTTTAAAAAATTTGTTCAGAGGTGCCTCACAGACTACCCAGCGGCACTGGGAACCAAAACACCCTTGTTATTTAAGTCCTTACAGGAAAATAGTGTAATTATTGTATATATGAAACTTTCCAGTCTCTAACCTCTCTTCCTCCTTTGAAACACATTTATTATTTGACTTTGGATAATACAGAGTTATTAAGATAGTAACTCTTGCATGATATCAGAATAGACTGTTTAAGGTAGAGGGTCATGCGTCTCCCCTCTGCTACTATCAGAGTCTGATTTTATGAAATGTTTTACACAACTTATTCTGGATTTTCTCGATTTATCTAAGGTGTAGCATCCAGTAGGAAACGTTACTCTGAAACCGAGTTCAAACAATAATATCATAGTTGTGGGCCTGGTAAGGTCCTAGATAGACTGGTCTGTTATATAGCATTAGGGTTAGGACTAGAGTAATCTTTAAAAAGATAGATAAAGGAAAGATTTGGGGAGAACTTGCCAGCTAAAAACAAGGCTGAGCTTTCCAAACTACTGCAATAATAGCTAATTGAAGAAAGAGCTTGTTAATCAGCATGTTATGTAAAGTTATACACATTTGTCTACTTAACTGTAGGCTTCATACATAAGCAGTGATGTGCTTTAGATTGTTGTTATATTTTATAGATTGAGAAGTTTGCCTTTACTAAGCTTGACACCATGCCAACCATTGTAATAGAAACATTACATGACTTAGTAATTTGTATACATCCCTGTCTGCATCAAATGATAGCAGCTCTGTATCACTTTATAATGTCAAGACTATTTCTGTGTGTGTTCTAGTGAGAGGAATACTTAGCAGGGTGTCCTTATGATAGGTTTCTAGTTGTAAGTCTAACTGGTATTATAATTTAGTTATTATAATTATAATTGGAATAGCTTATCTGGCTTTCAGTGTTCTCTTTAAAAGGAAGAAATTGGACCAGATAATCTGTTATACCCTTTCTAACCCTGAAATTAATTTTTTTTCTAGTTGTATTCAGTTATTTTGGTACTAAGTACATTGCTTTCTCTGCAGTCTCTATGTCTTTTAATCCTTTTATTTTTTTTTTCTATTTTATTTTTGAGATTTCATTGCCTTAAACTATAAACCATAGAGATATTTACTTCCAATAAAATAGTCAAATGGAAGTTCTTTGTGAACATAAGTAACAATTTAGCATCTTGCAGAAATTACTAAAATTTACTTAGGAGAATCTTAAAAGATTACTAAAGATTTTAGGTTTTATGCTGATGACTAGGTTTATTCTGAGCCAGATACTTAGTTCTCATATGTGTATATATCTGAAGCCTTGTGCCATTAATAGATCACATTGAAACATAATTATTGTAGTTTAGCACCTTAAATTTCCATGTGGATTATATTTATTTCTTAATGATTATTATTGCAAGGATATTGGGCATTTCATTCTTAGTCTATATAGGGACATTGGATTTTTATTTTTTTTATTTTTTTTATTTTTTTTATTTTTTATTTTATTTTATTTCTTTTAAATGAAAGAGAAAGAAAGAGGAAGAGATTTTAGAAAAAGAGAGAAAAGGAGAAAGAAACAGCAAAAGAAAGAAACAAAGAATGAAAGAGAGAAAGAAAGAGGAAGAGAAAGAGGGAGAGAGAATGGGATTCTTGTTTTATTGCCCAGGCTAGAATACAGTCTAAAAATG
>CAUYQU010072631.1:0-11934 GCA_963574635.1 Cheracebus regulus | reverse complement strand
AAAGAAAGAAAGAAAGAAAGAAAGAAAGAAAGAAAGAAAGAAAGAAAGGAAGGAAGGAAGGAAGGAAGGAAGGAAGGAAGGAAGGAAGGAAGGAAGGAAGGAAGGAAGGAAGGACGAAAGAAAGTTTGGGTAAATATATATTTTTAAAAATTGGAATGGAAAATGTCTTTAAACTTCATGAAGAACTAAGAAACAAAACCTGAGATTCTAGATTTGACTTCCTAAAACAGTAAAATTGGGCTGGGTGTGGTGGTTTACTCCTGTAATCATAGCACTTTGGGAGGCCAAGGTGGGCAGATCACTTGAGGTTAGGAGTTGGAGACCAACCTGCCCAACATGGTGAAACCCCATCTCTACTAAAAATACAAAAATTAGATGGTGTGGTGGTGTGCGCTTGTAATCCCAGCTACCTGAGAGGCTGAGGCAAAGAACTGCTTGACCCTGGGAGGCAGAGGTTGCAATGAGCTGAGATCATGCCTGCACTCCAGCTACAGAGATGGAGTGAGACTCTGTGCCCAAAAACAAAAACAGAAACAAAACCCGATATAACAATCCCCTCTTAACAGCAAGAGCAATGCTAAAAAGCAGTCAACAGATGGGAAAAAGATTACAACATACATGATCAAGGGTTACAGCTCTAATATAACAGTATATATTTTTGCTTATTTAAAGTTTTTTTTATAGGGCCAGGCGTGGTGGCTCACACCTGTAATCCCAGCACTTTGGGAGGCCAAGGCAGTGGATCATCTGAGGTCGGGAGTTTAGGACCAGCTGACCAACATGGAGAAACCCGTCTCTCCTACAAATACAAAATTAGCTGGGTATGGTGGCACATGCCTAGAATCCCAGCTACTCGGGAGGCTGAGGCAGGAGAATCACTTGAACCTGGGAGGCGGAGGTTGTGGTGAGCAGAGATTGCGCCATTGTACTCCAGCCTGGGCAAGATTAGTGAAACTCCATCTCAAAAAAAAAAAAATTATTAAACAAAGTTGATATTCTTTGCTTCATAGTCAATTGTATGACTATCTTGGTTATTCAAATATAATTTGTGAAGGCACTGTGTTTCTGCAGAAAGATTCTATAATAATAAAACATTTTGTAGAGTGTGTGTGTTTCTCTCTCTCTTTTTTGGAGTTGGGGTATCACTCTGTTGCCCAGGCTGGAGTGCAGTGGCATGATCATTGCTCACTGCAGCCTCAAACTCCTGGACTTAAGGGGATTCTCCTGCCTTATACTCCTGGGTAGCTGGGACTACAGGCACACACCACCAGACTTGGCTAAATTTTTTTTTTAAGAGATGGTGGGTCGAGGGGCAGGGGCGATATCTTGCTTTGTTGCTCAGCCTGGTCTAGAACTCCTGCCCCTAAGCAATCCTCCCACCTCGACCGACCTCCCAAAGTTCAGGGATTAAAGTCATGAACCGCACCAGCCGGACGTTTCTTTCTTGATTAGTAAAGACTGCCTTATCCTGCTGGGCGCAGAGGCTCATGCCTGTAATCCCAACACTTTGGGAGGCCAAGGCGGTGGATCACCTGAGGTCGGGAGTTTGAGACTCAGCCTGACCAACATGGAGAAATCCTGTCTCTACTAAAAATACAAAATTAGCCAGGCATGGTGGCCCATGCTTGTAATCCCAGCTACTCAGGAGGCTGAGGCAGGAGAATCCCATGAACCTAGAAGGCGGAGTTTGTGGTCAGCCGAGACTGCGCCATTGCATTCCAGACTGGGCAACAAGAGTGAAACTCCGTCTCAAAAAAGAAAAAAAAACTGCCTTATCCTTTGGTCTTGTTAGTCACTAGAGAGGCGGTGGATCAGTTGCCTTAGGAGGCTCAATCTTATAGGATAAGGGGGACCAAGAATCCAGTTTCTGCTCGCCCAGATCTGAAGTTAAGGAGACTTTATCTTATCTTTAAGGCCCAGTGGCAAAGGAAGACTGAGCAGACACCAGTTTTAGTTCTCTCTGCATTTAGAAGAGGATCCTGCTGCCCTTTGGGCTGAGTAAGCCCCAGCCCCACCCCCCAACTAGGATTCTTGGACATTCAGAGGGCAAACCACAATGACTTCTAATAGGGCATGTGGGAAGCTTAAACTATAATTGAGAAAGTTAACAGCTGTAACTGACCACATTTGTTCCTTAAGTTTGTGGAGCAGATCATAGTAGCTATACTAGTATAGACAGAACTCTTTAAAAAGTGAAGAAGAAAAAGAGCATTCAGTATAAAATGGGCAAAGAGTATGACTAACCAAATACAGAATAATAAAAATAAAAGACCATTAAATATATTTAGAATGTTTAAAATGCACTAGTAATAAAAAAAAGACTATACAAATAAAATGAGCTATCATTTGTCACAGATCAGATGATCAAAGATAACATTATTCATTGTCGTAGAAGATGTGAGAAAACGTGTAGTTCCATATTCTATAAGAGAGACAACAAATTGGTATTATGTATACAAAATTAATATGTGTATTTATTTAATTTAAGAAAATAAACAGGCTGGGTGTGGTGGCTTATGCCTGTAATCCCAGCACTTTGGGAGGCCGAGGTAGGCAGATCACTTGAGGTCAGAAATTTGAGACCAGCCTGGCCAACATGGTGAAACCTTATCTCTATCAAAAAATACAAAAATAAGGAAATAATTGGGCAAATTCCCAATGATGAAAACATTTGTTATAGTATTGTTAAACAATGTATATGATTCATGTATACAGTGGATTAACTATGCCTTCCACATTTATGGGAGTTCTAAGACTGCCTCTCTGTTTAATGCCTATATTGTTAGAAGGTCATTCACTGCCCTCTAACACCCACTTCCACCCCTAACTATGCCTCAGTTGCAGGAAATTTGGTTAGCAATTCTTTCCTTTTTTTTTGAGTCTCACTCTGTTGCCCAGGCTGGAAAGCAGAGGTGCAATCTCAGCTGTTGTATCAGTGGCTACAACCTCTATTCCCTGGGTTCAAGCAATTCTCCTGCCTCAGCCTCCCTAATAGCTGGGACTACAGGCGTGTGCCACCATGCCCAGCTAATTTTTGTATTTTTAGTAGAGACGGGGTTTCGCCATGCTAGTCAGGCTGGTCTCAGACTCCTGACTTCAAGTGATCCTTCTACCTTGGCCTCCCAAAGTGCTGGGATTACAGATGTGAGTCACTGTGCCTGGCCTTGGCTAGCTATTCTTAACAAGTACAAAAGAAAGTAGTATCAAAGTTGAACGAGAAGAAAGAAAGCAAAGAGAGGAAGTAGGATTTCTCAGTCTACAGAAATTTTGATTTTTTTTTTATGGCTCTAAGGAGTACCCACACGGAAGAATTTCTCCTGATCTTTTGTAATGCACAAGGGGCATCCTCGCGGGCTCCAGATGAAATGCAAATATATTATTTACACATTTTGGGAGAATAGACTATTGAAACCATTTCAATTTTTTTTTTTTTTTTTAAGAGATAGGGGTGTCATTATGTTGATCAGGCTGTTCTTGAACTCCTGGCCTCAAGTGATTCTCCCATGTTGGCTTCCCAAAGTTCTGGGATTACAGGTGTGAGCCACTACATCCAGCCTTTCAGGTCATAAGTAACAGCTCTACCTGGACCAGTTCATCTGCCCTTGTTCTTTACATGGAGGAAAACCATGTAATGTATTACCTAAATAAAAACACTTGAGAATGAAAGGGGATGCTATTAATAATTACACTGGGATTGTCCTAGGAAAACCAGGACATGCACTCATCTATGCATACCATATGTTTTTAACATGCTTGAGGGAGAAAAACAGGTCTAATTGTTATCAATATTAGTAGTTATAAATTGAAGCATGAATCAGATAGATAACTACATCGCTAGAAAGATAGAAGTTGATCAATTTGTGTAAGATTTGAGACATGTCACACAATAATTTTAATGGATATCCATTGTATAGTAAATATAATATATCAAGTTTTCTTCTTATCTGGCTTCTGCTTCATAAATAGGCTGATTTTATTACAACTACTTTAACAACTTGGAAAAATGTTGTTGCTAGCTCTTTAAATTCTTGTCTGTTTGCATAAGTAACGGCAGATACGGTAGACTGGCTCAGTCAGCCTTCACCAACCCGTTTTTTGCTTGCTTTACTCTAACATGGAGAAGTATGTTCCCAGACGCTCCTGTAGCTAAGTGTGACCATGTGACTCAACTCTGTCTTCATGAGTCTTAACTGGAAGTCAGCTGCTGTTACCTCTTCCTTTTCCTCCTGATGGCTTGGAATGTATAAAATATTTGATGTGTAGCATCCATTAGCAAGAAAGCAAAGCAGGAAGGTAGAAGGAACCTGGTTCTTTGAGGACAAAATTTAAACTCCCCATACCAGCTCTGAACTATTTACAGATGAACATACAAAGCAAATCAACCTCTTTCTCATTTAAAAAATTTTCTGGTAACTTGCAGTTAAATGAAGTTTTAAAACAACCAACTGTTTTAACAAACAATCCCAAAATCTCAATAGCCCAGCTCAAAAAATATGTATCTCTCCTTTCAAATCTCACTACAGTGAAGGGGCAGGAAGTCAGGAAGTGGGAGTACATTCACCTGGTTTCATATTGCAGCCATCAACATTTGTCCTCTAAGACCCCTGAGATGGGAGAGACAGCTTAATAGGCTTGTGTGTGAAGAATTATTTAGCACTTCTACCTGAACTCCATAGGGCAAAATTAGTCACATGGACCCACCTAGCTGAAAGAGTCACTGGGAAATGTAGTCTTTCTATCTGTGCAGGAGGAAAATGAACTGGTTTAGTAAATGCGTTGAATGGTCTTTGCTATGGGAAATTTTGTGGAGAAGTATAAAAATCAAGAACATCAAAACCTGGGATCCAAAAATCACAACATAATTAAATAATAATTAAGGAAGTAATTTAAAAAATTACTATACTTAAAAGAATTTAAAAAATTACTATACATACTGTCTTAAAATACAGTTAAGCAGAAACTTAGTTCATCAGAGGGCTTGTGAAGTATATTTTGGTAACTGAGTTTTCTTAGTAACATAGGAATAACCCCAAAATTTTGACTGTTTTATTTATTTATTTATTTGAGACAGGGTTTTGCTCTGTGGCCCAGGCTAGAGTGCAGTGGCATGATCATGACTCATTGCAAACTCCACCTCCTGGGCTCAAGTGATTTTCCCACCTCAGCATCCTGAGGAGCTGGGACTATAGGCACACAGCACCACACCTGGCTGTTTTTTGTATTTTTAGTAGGGACAGGGTTTTGCCATGTTGCCCAGGCTGGTCTCAAACTCCTGAGCTCAAGCCATTCTCCTGCCTTGGACTCACAAAGTGCTGGAATTACAGGCTTGAGCCACCGCACCTGGCTTAATTTTTCTTAAAAATCTTCTAAAATCTTAGTGTGTGTGGGAAGTGGGAAAGTTTCTTTTTAAAGTTTCCTTTCTTGTTAAAGAATAAGTATGCTAATTACTCTTTGTTAAGCCCTATCCTATGTAGCCGTTAGACATGCCGTGCTTACAGGCACGTAGTATTATATGTCCTTGTATTTTAACCAGGGTATCTGTGCTAGATGTGCTCACTCCTGTTTAGAAAAGTTTTACATTGTTAGCCAATTGGGTTTTAGTTTAGATTGTGAGGTCTGGTTCTAGTCGATGGCGATCAGACATGGCAGTAAGGACAAGCGCAAATGCATAAGGGATAAATCTGTGTGTTTTCCTTTGTTCACTGTACTCTCGTGGCAATATGGCCAGTGAGAGTACCCTTCCTGCAGTCCAGGAACTAAAAATTGCATTGCTGAAAAATCCTTTGTCTCAGTGCTCATTTTTCTTTATGGCACCAAGCATCTATTTCTAACAGTGCGTATCTCAAATAACACGGTATTATACATCTATTTACTGCTTCCAGTATGTATCAGTTTCCTATTACTGTTGTAACAAATGACCACAGACAGTGTCTCAAAACAATAGAAATGTGTTTTCTTATAGTTCTGGAGGTCAGAGTCTGAAATGGGTCTCACTTGGCTAAAATCAAGATGTCAGCAGGGCTGTATTCTTTTTGGAGGCTCTAGGGAAGAATCCATTTTCTTACCTTTTCCTGCTTCTAGCAGTCACCTGCATTCCTTGGATGCTAGCCCCTTCCACCATTTTCAAAGCCAGCAATAGAGCATCTTTGAATCTCTCTCTGACTCTTTTTACCTCCTTCTACCATATTTAATGGATTACTGTGAACACATTGAGTCCATCGGATAATCCAAGAGAATCTCCCTATTTTAAGTTCAGCTGATCAGTTCCTTAATTCTATCTACACCCTTAATTTCCCATTGACAATAGAATGGGTTTCAGGGATTTATTCATGAACATTTTTTGAGAGAACCACTATTCTGCCTCACACAGTGCCATAAAAAATTGTGATTATAAATGTAATATGCAGGCCAGACATAGTGCCTGACACCTGTAATCCCAGAACTTTGGGAGGCCAAGCCAGGCAGATCACCTGAGGTCCAGAGTTCAAGAATGGCCTGGCTAACATGGTGAAACCTCTTCTCTATTAAAAATACAAAATTAACTGGATGTGGTGGTGCACCCTTGTAATCCCAGCTACTAGGAGGCTGAGGCAGGAAGAATTGCTTGAACCTGGGAGGCAGAAGTTAAAGCGAGCAGAGATTATGCCACTGGACTGCAGCTTGGGCGACAGAGCAAGACTCTCTTGGAAATAAATAAATAAATAAATAAATAAATAAATAAATAAATGTAATATGTTTGTTATAGAGAAACTGGTTGCTGGACACGGTGGCTCATACCTGAAATCCCAGCACTTTGGGAGGCAGAGGCAGGTGGATCGCGTGAGGTCAGGAGTTCAAGACCACCTTGGCCAACATAGTGAAGCCCTGTCTTCACTAAAAATACAAAAAATTAGCTGGATGTGGTGTTGGGCACCTGTAATCCCAACTATTAGGGAGGCTGAGGCAGGAGAATCGCTTGAACCCCAGAGGTGGAGGTTGCAGTAAGCCAAGATCGTGCCACTGCACTCCAGCCTGGGCAACAAGAGTGAAACTCCATCTCAAAAAAAAAGAAGAAGGCAAAGAAGAAGAAGAGGAAGAGGAAGAGGAAGAAGAAGAGGAAACTGTTTACATATAAAATATGTTTTTCATAGAACTGATTACATACAGCAAAATAAAAATAATAAAAATTAAAATAAGATGATTCTGTCAGCCAAAGATTATCACTATTAACATTTGGTATGTACTTTTCAAATATATATATATATATATGTAATATACTTTAAATACATATATTTTAAATTGGATATTAATGTTTATCCTGTTTTCATTTAATATAAATATCTTCCCAAGTCAGTAGATATGACTCAATACCATTTTATTATTTGTAATTTTTTTTTAAGACAGGGTCTCACTGTCAACCAGGCTGGAGCACAGTGGTGCAATCATGTCTTACTGCAGCCTCGACCTCTTAGGCTCAAGCAATCCTCCCATTTCAGCTTCCCAAGTAGCTAGAACTACAGGCATAAGCCACCATGCCCAGCCTATACTTTTTTTTTTTTTTAATATTTAAACATTTATGGCCAGGTGCTGTGGCTCATGCCTGTAATTCCAGCACTTTGGGAAGCTGAAGCTGGTGGATCACCTGAAATCAGCAGTTCCAGACCAGCCTGGCCAACATGGAGAAACCTCTTCTCTACTAAAAATACAAAAATTAGCCAGGCATGGTGGCATGTGCCTGTAATCCCAGCTACTCAGGAGGCTGAGGCAGGAGAATCACTTGAACCTCTGAGGCGGAGGTTGCAGTGAACCATGATTGTGCCACTGCACTCCAGCCTGGGAGACAGAGCAAGACTCCATCTCAATAAAATAAAATAAAATAAAATAAAATAAAATAAAATAAAATAAAATTTACATGGTTCAGAAATCAAAACAATACACAAGGGTAAATTTAGAGATGTTTTGCTCCTCTCTTTGTCTCCTAAACTTTATTCCCGCTAATCCCTATAATAACCTTTTTCATTAGTTTCCGGTTTATCCTTGCTGTGTGCATGTGTTGAGATTTTTTAGGGGGAATAAAAAACTGTGCATATTTATATTTCTCCTTTCTTATACAAAAGGAAGCATACCATGTGTGCCATTTTACAACTTAGATTTTTCACTCCTAATCAGTACTTAGAAATATTCCTTGTTATTTTTTATGGATACATAATACTTCATTGTGTGAATTTTAAAAAAGCATACCCCAAATTTGAATTTAAAAAAACAGGCTGAGTGCAGTGGTTGACGCCTGTAATCCCAACACTTTGGGAGGCCGAGGTGGGTGGATCACCTGAAGTCAGGAGTCCAAGACCAGCCCAGCCTGGCCAACATGGTGAAACTCCGTCTCTACAAAAATACGAAAATTAGCCGGGCATGATGGCATGCACCTGTAATACCAGCTACTTGGGAGGCTGAGGCAGGAGAATCCCTTGAACCTGGCAGGTAGAGGTTGCAGTGAGCCAAGATTGTGGCATTGCACTCAATCCTGGACAACAAAGCAAGATTCTGTCTCAAATAAATAAATAAATAAACTTAGCTGTATATTAGATAATATAACCTCAGAGAGAAAAAGAATTAATTCAATAACTTTGAGCACAGGTTTTCACTGTTCACATTTAGGGGAATATGATTTGAAGACAAAAAGAGCTACAGTGAAATCTTAAAATGTTACTTAGATTTGTTGCTGGTAATGATTTTGGTGCTGCAACTCTGAAATTCTTTTGTATGTGATACATTGAAGAACAAATGATTGACAGTGAGAGTCAGGGTTTTGTGAGAGAAGGAAAATACAAATACTGAATGGGGGAAGTTAGGAAAGGCCTTGTGATGTTGGATTGAATTGGAGGCATCAGTGTTAATTCATACTTTTTGTTTCATTTTGGTTTTTGAGTGCATTAACCAGTTTTGTCCACTAAAAGGGCCTATAAGCAAAGACAATCCAGAATAATTCCTATAATAAATACCATTCTTCATTCTAAAGAACCAGAACTATCTTTTAAAAATAGTACATATTGCATTTTATTTAATTCCGTATGACAAAAGTAGCAGCCTAGACTAGCTACTCAGGAGGCTAAGGCAGGGGAATCGCTTAAACCCAGGAGGCGGAGGTTGCAGTGAGCTGAGACTGCACCACTGCACTGCAGCCTGGGCAACAGAGTAAGAGTCCATCCCCACCCCCAAAAAAGTTATATACACATTCTTTTGGGAGAAGAGAGGACCAAATATCTACATGATACCAAATATCTACCAAAAAAAAAAATCACACCAAAAAGGATACAGATAAATAATGAAAACATAGATTTGCTGAAACACAGCAACATTAAGCCACCTCAGTTTTCTTTGCCCAATGCTTGAAGTATAAACAAACCCTCATCTTTTGAGAAGGGATGGTATAATAAGGGGAGGCGACATGTCATCACCATGGAAAACAGAGCTGTAGAACCAGAACTCTTTAGAGGAATGGGTGAGTCCAGGTCAGGGATAGAAAAAGTACAAGGTGAGCCTGGAATGTCTGGTTGTGCCAGAAAACAAGGAAGTGTTAAAGACTCTTGGGAACATAGAGAAAGGACAAAGGCGCCAGGGTCAAAGGTCAATATGAGGATCAAAAAGCGTAATGACGGTAAAGGATTATGACACACTGCTTTTTAAAACTTTTAATTCTGTGAATTCATAGTGATATTAAAAGGATAAAGAAGCAGATGTTGTGAGGCTCCTCTCCACATCCCCTCAGCCTTTTTGAATTCTCTTGCAGTTGTCAACAGTTCTCAGCACTCTGACCTCAAGTGCCTGTGTTTCCTTCTCTGCCTGGGGTCTTTCTCAAGAACCGCCTGTAGTGCATGGCTGCTGAGCAACATAGTTTGAAAGCTGGAGGATAGGTATCCCTAGCAGTCAACCAAGGGGTGATGGAATCGGGAAGATTTGGAAGCATTTCACATGGTTTCTCAGCGCGGCCTCATTGAGACTCAGACCCCATTGCCCACAGCAAAAATGTTTGTCAATATACCCTTTATTGGCTTTTCTCCCTGCCCTGGGTCACTTGCCCTGCTAACTCTGTGCTTTCTGGTATCATCTCCCATATGCCCTACCCACACCCAGGTTTCTTGTGTCAGGGTTTGCTTTGGTGGGGGGACATCAAAACTGAAAAAGTTAAAGAACATCGGGAAAAGAAGAAAGGCTAAACTCCTCTTATAGAAAAATGCCAACTAATATGTACAAAGAAATGAGAGAATTAGGAACATGGCCATTTTACAACCCCAGTGTAAAAATCGATTTTGGCAAGGGCCATTAATTTATGCTAAAATCACTGAGTGAAAGGTTTATGGGGAACAAGATATTCACATGGTCTCAAAGTATTACCCCACAGATTACTTAATGATTACAAGGAGATATACATGGTCAGTGGAGAGATCTACTCACCACCTTGTCAGATCATGTTGGTCAGGCTGGTCTCGAACTCCTGACCTCATGATCCGCCCACCTCGACCTCCCACAGTGCTGGGATTACAGCCATGAGCCACCTGCCCAGCTGGTTGGTTCATTTTTTAGTTTAATTTTCTCAATTGTCTCTGTTTCTTTTAAGTTCCTTTTTCCTCATGGCTTGTTTTGGCCTCTCTCTTATATTGGAGGCTTTCCTAAAATGGGTGATCATCCAACCATATTTAAGAAGGGGGCATCAAAGCTGGGCATGGTGGTGCATGCCTGTAGTTCTAGCTACTTGGGAGACTAAGGTGGGAGGATCATTTGAGCCCAGGAGTTGGAGGTTGCAGCAAGCTATGATTATACCACAGCATTCCAGCAAGACCCTGTCTCTAAAAAAAAAAAAACATAGTAAAATAAAATAATTTAAAAATAAGAATGAAGCACTTAAAAGCTAATCAAAAGCTCAGGTTGGGAAGTTTTCTAAATGGTGAGTGTAGTAGGAAACCTGAAAGGTGGCACCCAGTTATCCTCACCTCCTGGTATTCATGCCAGTGCAACAAAGGATTAACCTTGCCTAAAGTAGTATCTGGCCTTTACCCTCACTTCCTAGGAGGTAATCTCTAAATTCTTAGAATGTTCTTTGTTTACCTGGGGGCCTTGGGCCATGCCAGATGGTCTATGCTAACAATGTGATATATGGTGGGGACTTGAACTATGCAGTGTCAGCTCAACTTCAGGACAGGGCTGGACATGAAGGCCAGCTACACAGGCAGTCAGCCATGTCTGCATGACCAATAAAAAGTATGGACACCAAATCCTGGAGGTGCTTCCCTGGCTGGGAATATTGCATGTGTATTATCACACATTATTACTGTGAGAAGTAAGAATTGTCTGCATAACTCCACTGGGAGAGGACAACTAGATGCTCTGCATTTAAAACTCTCCTGGACACTGTCCTATGTGCCTCTTCAGTGAGTTCTGTGAGTCCTAACTAATTGTGAAACATGACAGTGTCTCGGGGACCACAAGTTTGCAGTTGGTGTCAGAAATGACAGTGATCTTGGGGATTCCCAACATTTGCAATACCTTTATGTAGTCATGTCTTCCTGCTTCTACCAAATAAAATATGACAGAAGTGACAGGATGTCATTTTGAGATGAGTTTATAAAGAAGCTTAGGCTTCCACCGTGGGTGCTCTCTTTTGTGTTGCTTGTCCTGGGAGATGACAACATTCATGTCCTGAGGTGGCCCTGTGGAGATGCCCACTCATCCTGGGACCAAAAACCACATAATTGAGCTTGGAAGTGAATCCTTACCCCAGTTGAATCCTCACGCAAGACTGCAGACCTGGTGGATTGTTGGGGTCCGTGAGATCAGCACGTCTGCCGGGGGTCTCTTGACCAGCAAGAGGGTCCTAATACCTGGAAGAGAGAGTGCGTGGAAGAAAAGAGAGATAGAGAAAAATGGGTCTGGAGGTCTGAAACGAGCTGTGCTCAG
>CAUYQU010072630.1:0-18074 GCA_963574635.1 Cheracebus regulus | reverse complement strand
TGGTGTTTTGATCATGAAGTCCTTGCCTACACCTATGTCCAGAATGCTTTTGCCTAGGTTTTCTTCTAGGGTTTTTATGGTGTTAGGTCTTATGTTTAAGTCTTTAATCCATCTGGAGTTAATTTTAGTGTAAGGTGTCAGGAGAGAGCCCACATAGCCAATTCAATTCTAAGCCAAAAGAACAAAGCGGGAGGCATCACACTACCAGACTTCAAACTATACTACAAGACTACAGAAATTAAAACAGCGTGGTACTGGTACCAAAACAGAGATATATACCAATGGAACAGAACAGAGGCCTCGGAGGCAACACCACACATCTACAACCATCTGATCTTTGACAAACCTGGCAAAAACAAGCAATGGGGAAAGGAGTCCCTGTTTAATAAATGGTATTGGGAAAACTGGCTAGCCATGTGCAGAAAGCTGAAACTGGACCCCTTCCTTTCACCCTACACAAATATTAACTCCAGATGGATGGCCCCTTCCTGGCCATTTTTTTAATATTGATTTTCCCAGTTTGTGAGCATTGAATGGTTTTCCACTTCTTTGAGTCATCTCTGACTTCCTATAGTAGTGTTTTGTAGTTCTTTTTCTGGACATCTTTGACCTTCTTGGTTGCTGTTTAGCTTATTTTCTTGGTTTTGTATGTATACTCAGCACTGGGATTGCTGGATCATATGATAGATCTACTTTTAGTGTTTTGAGGAATCTGCATACTATTTTCCATAGTCGTTTACTAGTGTACATTTCTACTAACAGTTATCTGTATTCCCCTTTCTCCATATTCTCACTGGCATTTGTTATTTTTTGTCTTTTTCATAATAACTGTTTTAACTAGGGTGAGTTGATATGTCATTGTGAGTTACATGTTATTTGCCTTATGATCAGTGATGTTGAGCACTTTTTGTATATTTGCTATTTCTATGTATTTTTTGAGAAACATCTGTTCATATCATTTGCATATTTAAAATTTGATTACTTATATTTTTTACTATTGTGTTATTTGCGTTTCTTATATATTCCAGTTAATCTCTTATTTGAGGAATAGTCTGCACATATTTTTTTCTATTTTGTAGGTTGTCTCTTTTCTCTATTGGCTGTTTCTTTTGCTTTGCAGAAGGTTTATTTTTTTAATTTAATATAACCTCATTTGTCTATTTTTTCTTTTGTTTTCTGTGAGTTTGTGGTCTTGCTCAAAAAAATCTTTCTCAGGTCAAGGTCTTGAAGTGTTTCCCCAATGTTTTTGTCTCATAATTTTATACTTTCATATACTCTGTTCATTTACTCTGTTCACATACACTGTTAATTTATTTTGAATTTATTTTTTTGTATATGGTTAGGGATAGGGGTTTAGTTTCAGCCTCTGTGAAAGGAAGTTTGGAGATTTCTCAAATAACTTAAAACAGAGCTGCCATTCAACCCAGCAATCCCATTACCAGGTATGTAGTCAAAAGAAAATAAGCCATTCTACCAGAAAGACACATGAAGTTATATGTTTATTGCTACATGAGTCATAATAGTAAAAACGTGAAATCAACTTAGGTACCCATAAATGGTAGATTAGATAAAGATAATATGGGACATATACACTATAGAGTAATGGAGTACTATGCTGGGATAACTGGATCTCCATATACAGAAAAATGATATAATGTACTTTCCAATAACATTGATGGAGTTGGAGGCTATAGTTCTAAGTGATTTAACAGAGGAAAAGAAAACCAAATGTTATATGTTCTCACTTATAAGTGGGAGGTAAGCATTGAGCACATGTAGATATCCAGTACTACTAGAACCTTTTGTTGAAGAGATTCTTCTTTTCCTAGAGACAGTTTTTGACAACTTTGTCTAAAATCATTCATCTGTATATACATAGATTTATTCTGGTGTTCTGTATTCTGTCTTTTCTGTTTGTCTATTTTTATGTTAGTACTATGGTGTTTTAGTTGCCATAGCTTGGGGTATATTTTAAAGTTAGATTATGTGATGCTTCCAGCTTTCTTCTTTTCGCACAGGATTGCTTTACCTATTTGGTATCTTTTGTGGTTCCATATGAATTTTTCAATTATTTTTTCTATTTATGTAAAGAATATCACTGGTACTTTAATAGGAATTAAATTGGATTTGTAGATTTCTTTGGGTTTTATGGTAATTATTACAATGTTAATACTTTTAATCCCTAAATATGTGATGTCTCCATTTTTTTACCACCTGAATTAATTTTGTCAGTTTTTTATAGTTTTTTTCTAAAAAATCATTTTTCACTTTCTTGTTCAGTTAATTGCTTTCTTGATTTTTCCCCCAATTCTTTGCTACTATATTGAAACACTACTAATTTTGCATGTTAACTTTGTATCCTGCAAATTTACTGAAGTTTTAAATCAACCTTAACAGATTTTCTGGGGGAATTTTTTATGGTTTTCTGTATGTAAGATAATGTCATCTGTAAACAGGTAAAATTTGACTCTGTCTTTCCAATCTGGATATCCTTTATGTCTTTCGCTTGTCTAATTGCTCTGGTTAGGAGTTCCAGCACCACATTGAGTAAGAGGGTAAGATTAGTCATCTTTGTCTTCTTCTAATTCTTGTTTATTAATATTATTATTATTATTATTATTATTATTATTATACTTTAAGTTCTGGGGTACATGTGCAGAATGTGCATTTTTGTTACATAGGTATACACATGCCATGGTCATTTGCTGCACCCATCAACATGTCATCTATATTAGGTATTTCTCCTAATGCTATCCCTCCCCTAACCCTCCATCCCTCAACAGGCCCCAGTGTGTGATGTTCCCCTCCCTGTGTCCATGTGTTCTCATTGCTTACCTTCCATTTTTGAGTAAGAACTTGCAATGTTTGGTTTTCTGTTAGTTTGCTGAGAATGATGGTTTCCAGCTTCATCCTTGGCCCTGCAGAGGACATGAACTCATTCTTTTTTATGGCTGCATAGTATTCCATGGTGTATATGTGCCACATTTTCTTTATTTAGTCTATCATTGATGGGCATTTCGGTTAGTTCCAAGTCTTTAGCTATTGCTAACAGTGCCACAGTAAATATATGTGTGAATGTGTCTTTATAGTAGAATGATCTATAATCCTTTGGATATATACTCAGTAATGGAATTGCTGGGTCAAATGGTATTTCTAGTTCTAGATCCTTGAGGAATCCCCACACTGTCTTCCACAATGATTGAACTAATGTCCACTCCTACTAACAGTGTAAAAGCATTCCTATTTGTTCACATCCTCTCCAGCATCTATTGTTTCCTGGCTTTTTAATGATCATTATTCTAACTGGCATGAGATGGTATCTCAATGTGGTTTCTATTTGCATTTGTCTAATGATGAGTGATGATGAGCTTTTTCTCATATGTTTGTTGGCTGCAGAAATGTCTTATTTTGAGAAGTGTCTGTTCATATTCTTTGTCAACTTTTTGATGGGGTTGTTTGATTTTTTCTTGTGAATTTGTTTATGTTTTTGTAGATTCTGGATATTAGCCCTTTGTCAGATGGGTAAATTGCAACAATTTTCTCCTATTTTGTAGGTTGCCTGTTAACACTGATGATAGTTGTTTGTTTGTTTTTTTTTTTCCTGTGCAGACTCTTTAGTTTAATTAGATCTCATTTGTCAATTTTGGCTTTTGTTGCCATTGATTTTGATGTTTTAGTCATGAAGTCTTTGCCCATGTCTATGTCCTGAATGGTATTGCCTAGGTTTTCTTCTAGGGTTTTTATGGGTTTAGGTCTTATGTTTCAGTCTTTAATCCATCTGGAGTTAGTTTTTGTATAAGGTGTAAGGAAAGTGTCCAGTTTCAGTTTTCTGCATATGGCAAGCCAGTTTTCCCAACACCATTTATTAAATAGGGAATCCGTTCCCCATTGCTTGTTTCTGTCATGTTTGTCAAACATCAGATGGTTGTAGATGTGTGGTGTTATTACTGCGGCCATTGTTCTGTTCCATTGGTCTATATCTATAGATAGAGATATAGAGATATAGATGTAGATATAGATATGTTTTGGTACCAGTACTGTGCTATTTTGGTTACTGTAACGTAGTATAGTTTGAAGCCAGGTAGCATGATGCCCCCAGCTTTGCTCTTTTTGCTTAGGATATTCTTGGCTATGTGGGCTGTTTTTTTGGTTCCATTTGAAATTTAAAGTAGTTTTTTTCTAATTCTGTGAAGAAAGTCAATGGTGGCTTGATGGGGATAGCACTGAATCTATAAATTACTTTGGGCAGTATGGCCATTTTCATGATATTAATTCTTCCTATTCATGAGCATGTAATTTTTTTTCATTTGTTTGTATCCTCCATTATTTCCTTGAGTAGTGGTTTGTAGTTCTCTTTGAAGACGTCCTTCACTTCCCTAGTAAATTGTATTCCTAAGTATTTTATTCTCTTTGTAGCAATCGTGAATGGGAGTTCACTTATGATTTGGCTCTCTGTCTGTTACTGGTATATAGGAATGCTTGTGATTTTTGCACATTGATTTTGTATCCTGAGACTTTGCTGAAGTTGCTTATCAGTTTAAGGAGATTTGGGACTGAGATGATGGGGTCTTCTAAATATGCAATCATGTCGTCTGCTAAGAGAGAGAATTTGACTTCCTATTTTCCTAATAGAATACCCTTTATTTCTTTTTGTTGCCCGATTGCTCTGACTGGAACCTCCCATACCATATTGTGTAGGAATGATGAGAGAGGGCATGCTTGTCTAGTGCCAGTTTTCAAAGAGAATGCTTCCAGTTTTTGCCCATTCACTATGATATTGGCTGTAGGTTTGTCATAAATAGCTTTTATGATTTTGAGATACATTCCATCAATACCTAGTTTATAGAGTTTTTAGCATAAAGGGCTGTTGAATTCTCTACATCTATTGAGATGATCATGTGGTTTCTGTGTTTGGTTCTGTTTATGTGATGGATTACATTTATACATTTGCATGTTGAACCAGCCTTGCATCCCTGAGATGAAGCCTACTTTATCGTGATGGATAAGCTTTTTTGATGTGTTGTTGCATTCAGTTTTCGAGTATTTTATTGAAGATTTTTGCTTCGATATTCATCATGGATATTGGCTCAAAGTTTCTTTTTTGGTTGTATCTCTGCCAGGTTTTGGTATCAGGATGATGTTGGTCTCATAAAATGAGTTAGGAAGGATTCCCTCTTTTTGTATTGTTTGGAATAGTTTCAGAGGGAATGGTACCAACTCCTCTCTGTATATCTGGAAGAATTCGGCTGTGAACATGTCTGGACCTGGACTTTTTTTGGTTGGTAGGCCATTAATTGCTGCCTTAAATTTAGATCTTGTTATTGGTCTATTCAGGGATTCAATCTCTTCTTGGTTTGGTGTTGAGTGTAAGTATCCAGAAATTTATCAATTTCTTCCATATTTACTGGTTTGTGCTCAGAGTTGTATGTGGTAATCTCTGATGGTAGTTTTTATTTCTGTGGAATTGGTGGTGATGTCCCCTTTATCATTTTTTATTGCATTTATTTGATTCTTCTCTCTTTTCTTTGTTATTAGTCTGGCTAGTGGTCTGTCTATATTGTTGATCTTTACAAAAAATCAGCTTCTAGATTTATTGATTTTTTGAAGGTTTTTTGTGTTTCTATGTCCTTCAGTTCTAATCTTAGTTAGTTATTGTCTTCTGCTAGCTTTTGAATTTGTCTAATCTTGCTCCTCTAGTTCTTTCAATTTTGATGATATGGTGTTGATTTTACATCTTTCCTTGCTTCTCACGTGGGCATTTATTGCTATACATTTCCCTCTATTCACTGCTTTAAATGTGTCTAAGAGATTCTGGTATGTTGTGTCTTCATTCTCATTGGTTTCAAAGAACATCTTTATTTCTGTCTTCATTTCATTGTTTATCTAGTCATCATTCAGGAGCAAGTTGTTCAGTTTCCATGTCATTGTGTGATTTTGAGTGTCTTAATCTTGAATTCTGATTTGATGGCACTGTGGTCTGAGAGACTGTTTGTTATGATTTTCATTCTTTGACATTTGCTGAGGAGTAATTTACTTCCAATTATGTGGTCAATTTTAGAGTAGGTGTGATGTGGTGCTGAGAAGAATGTACATTCTGTGGATTTGGGGTGGAGAGTTCTGTAGATGTCTATTAGGTCTTCTTGGTCCCAATCTGTATTCACATCCTGGATATTCTTATTGATTTTCTGTCTCATTGATCTGTCTAATATTGACAGTGGAATGTTAAAGTCTCCCACAATTATTGTGTGGGAGTCTAAGTTTCTTCATAGGTGGTTAAGAACTTGCTTTGTGTATCTGGGTGCTCTTGTATTGAGTATATATATATGTTTATGATAGTTTGCTCTTCTTGTTGCATTGATCCTTTTACCATTATGTAATGTCCTTCTTTGTCTCTTTCGATCTTTGTTGGTTTAAAGTCCGTTTTATCAGAGACTAGGATTGCAATCCCTGCTTTTTTTGCTCTCCATTTGCTTGGTAAATCTTTTTCCATCCCTTTTGATCTATGTGGGTTTTTTTGCATGTGAGATGGGACTACTGAATACAGTGAACCAATAGGTCTTGACTTTTTATCCCGTTTGACAGTCTGTGTCTTTTGATTGAGTCATTTAGTCAGTTTACATTTAACATTACTATTGTTATGTGTGAATTTGATCCTGCGATTTTGTTGCTGGCTGGTTTTTTTGCTCGTTAGTTGACACAGTGTCTTAATTGTGTTATTGGTCTTTACCATGTGATATTTTTTTCAGTGGCTAATACTGGTTGTTCCTTTCCACGTTTAGTGCTTTTTTCAGGAGCTCTTGTAAGGCACGTCTGGTGGTGATGAAATCTCTCAGCAATTGGTTGTCTGTAAAGGATTTTATTTCTCCTTCACTTATGAAGCTTAGTTTGGCTGGATATGAAATTCTGGGTTGAAAGTTCTTTTCTTTAAGGATGTTGAATATTGTCCCCCACTGTTTTCTGGCTTGTAGGGTTTCTGCCCAGAGATCTGCTGTGAGTCTGTTGGGCTTCCCTTTGTGGGTGACCCGACCTTTCACTCTGGCTGCCCTTAGCATTTTTTTTATTTTAACCCTGGTGAGTCTAACGATTATGTGCCTTGGGGTTGCTCTTCTTGAGGAATATCTATGGGGTGTTTTCTGTATTTCCTGGATTTGCATATTGGCATGCCTTGCTAGGTGGGGGAAGTTCTACTGGATACTACCCTGAATAGTGTTTTCCAGCTTGGACTCATTCTCTCCATCACATTCAGGTACACTGATCAAGCATAGATTATGTTTTTTCAGATAATCCCATATTTCTCAGAGGTTTTGTTCATTTCTTTTCACTCTTTTTTCTCTAATCTTGCTTTTATTTTATTTCATTGAGTTGATCTTCAATCTCTGATGTCCTTTCCTCTGCTTGATTGATTCAGTTATTAAAACTTGTGTATGCTTTGCAAAGTTCTTGTGCTGTGTTTTTCAGCTCCATTAAGTCATTTATGTTCTTCTCTAAGCTGGTTATTCTAGTTAGCATTTTGTCTAACCTTTTTTCAACCTTTTCCCTTTCTTTACATTGGGTTAGAATATGTTCCTTTAGCTCAGACAAGTTTGTTATTACCCACCTTCTGAAGCCTGCTTCTGTCAGTTCATCCAACTCATTCTCCATCCTGTTTTCTTCCCTTTCTGGTGAAGAACTGTGATCCCCTAGAGGAGAAGAGGCATTCTGGCCTTTGATGATTTCCTCCTTTTTGCACTAGTTTCTTCCCATCTTCTTGGATTTATCTACCTTTGATCTTTGAAGTTGGTGATTTCAGTTTGGGTCCCTGAGTGGACATCCTTTCTGTTGACATTGAAGCTATTTCTTTTTGTTTTTTTATTTTTCCTTCTAACAGGCCCCTCTCCTGTAGGACTGCTGTAAGTCCACTCCAGACTTTGCTTGCCTGGGAATCTCCCACGGGGGCTGCAGATCAGCAAGGATTGCTGCCTGATGTTTCCTGGTTTCTTCTTCCCAGAAGGGTAGCTGCCAGGTGTCAGCCAGAGCTCTCCTGTATGAAGTGTCTGTTTGGTTGTATCAGGGTCAGGTAGCTGCTTGAGGAGGCAGTCTGTCCCTTGTCTTCCTGTAGAGATGCTGCTGGGCTGCCACAGGCTCAGTCCAACTGCTCTGTAAGCTTCCTCTGGCTTTTGTTTACACAGGTAAGATTAGAACCACCTTGTCAATGTCAGACACCCTTCCCCCCACCGAGCTCAGTCATCCCAGGTTGAGCTCAAACTGATGTGCTGGCTCTGAAACTCTCCAGTGAGAGGGTTTCAGTTTGTTGGTCTTTGTTGGGGTGGGACCTGCCAAGCTGTATCACCTGTCTCTCTGCTTTCAGCTCTCCCTCCTTCTGGGGAGTCGGTAACTCCATCCCACAGGTGCTCTTGGCACTAGTCAATACGTCTACCCAGATCTGTGTTGACAACCCATGGTGCCAGGTGGAACTGCCACTCAGATCTGTGCTGGTAACTTGTGGCGCTTTTCAGCACTGTGGGGATCTCCTGGTCTGTGGGTTGCAAAGGCCATGAGAGAAGCACAGCATCTGAACTGAAGTTCCGGAGGGGAAAGGCCCCTGATTTTCCTGCCAGTTGCTCTTCCTGGGTGAAGCAGCACCCTGCCCTGCCTTGGTTTGCCCTTCTTGGGCTACACCCACTGTCCACCCAGTTCCATTGAAACGAACCTGGTACCTCAGTTGGAAATGCAGAGATCACTCACCTTCTACATCACTCTCACTGGGTACTGCGCTCAAGAGCTGTTCTTATTTGGCCATCTTCACCCAGTGACCCAAACTTATCTTTAAAAATGCTCAAGATGGTCTATTGTAGCACCAGAAATCTGGGGGTTTGTCTACCATCTCATGTCTCTTCACATTCCAAGATTCTTTTCCTTGCTCCAGACAGGTGATCCGGTCTGGCTTAGAGGCATCAATACCCAGGAAGACCAGGTTTCTGTAGTTCTCTAACATCACATTCTTATATAAATTCTACTGTGCAGTGTCCAGACATTGCCACTCCTTCAGACAGAATTCTATGGCAACATCCCTAAATGTCAACACTTCCGTTTCTATGCTTTAAAGGGGTCCTGGCATCTTAGCTGTGGATCTCCAGTATCAGCAGGTCACAGGGCCACAGAGACTGGGCCTCTATGAGAAAAGGACACAGAACAGTGAAGATGAGCTCTGAGTTTTTTTTTTTTTTCTGTTTAATGTATTCTGTTGTGACTGCTTCCTACTGTATTGTAAAATTCTCGTAGTGAAATTTTTAATTCCAGTTTAGTTTGGCTCTTTTGATAAAATGGCTGTGTCATCTTTTAACTTTTTTTTTTTTTTTAATCATTTTTCTGGCCTTTTTAGATTGGGTTTCAACTTCTTCCTGAATTTTGTTGATCTTCCTTGCCTTCCAGATTCTGAGTTCTATTTCATTTCAGCCATTTCAATCTGTTTATGAAACATTGCTGGGAAACTAGGGTGATTGGAGGCTTTTTGAATTGCCAAAGTTTGTGTACTAATTTTTTCTCATCTGAGAGGACTGGTGTCTTTATCTTTTTGAAGTTGCTGTTGTTCGGGTGGGGCTTTTACTTTTTTAGATTTTTTTATTTTCCTAGAGAGTTTGACTGTGGTGTATCCTACGTATAATCAGTTGGCTTCACCTCTGGGTGCTTTTAGAGGGCCCAGGCTCTGTATAGGGTCTCTATTTGTGGCCAGTTCCTCCATTGGGTTTTACTCGCCAAGTGTGCTGAGATGATTTTTTGGCAGTGGTGAAATTCAGGCTTTAATCCTGAATTTTCTTAACAATTGAGGTCCGATAGAAATGTTGTTACTCATCCATGCTCCTCTTCTGTATTTCAGTGCATTTGTAGTAGTGCTCTGTGATGGAAGTGATTGGTGAGGGAGAGATGATCTCTCACCAAGTTCATTCTTGGACCTTGATAGAGTCCCATCCAGTTGCTGGTGTCATGGCATTGTCTTAGGCCCAAGAGGGTCCTGGAAGCCTGCGCTTCCCCCTCACTAAGGGACAGCTCCAGCTGAAGGTTAGGTCAACAGGAGACACAAATCACCTGTGAATTACTGGTCCTCTGTGCTTGGCAGAGTCAGAGTGGGTTGTAGGGTATGTCTGCAGGTGATCTGTTGATGCAGTGGGACAAGGCTGGGGGATTCCTGAATGGGGTGGTGTTGCCATGGGTGTGCAATTGGTGTAGTACCCATGCTTCGGAGTTGTTTTTTTCTCCAGCAGACTACTTTGGGCACCCCCCCCCCCCGCCAAGCTCATATTCCCCTAACTTGGCTGTTCTCTCTCTGGCATCTGCCCTGGGAGTAGGCCCAGTCAGCTTTGGGCTTCAACCACTTAGGGTTGAGTGCTGGCTGTTCTGGTGGAGGGAAAATTCCTCCTATGCTGTCAGCAAAGGATTCAGGTGGGGCAGTCATTGGATGCTATGATTTGTGCCTGTTCTTGAAGTAGCAGGCTAGGATGGCCTTGTGAGGGACCATGGGGCAGGCAGGTAGAATTCAGATTAGATGCACTTTAGTTTCTTGGGAAAGACAGTCTTTCTCCCCCTGGACTGGCAGTTAGCAGGGGCAAAAGCCACTCAGAATAAGAGAAAGCCTTGAGACATGGGCATCTATGGTTGTTTTTTGCTGCAGCTGTTCTGTGCTTAAAACCTTCTGGCTTGAATTATGCCTGTGCCTACTTCCCAGGCTATTCCCTATGCCAATTCAAATGCCTGTGGGGACATGGGATCTTTAGTAATTAAGATCCCAGAGGACCATGGCAGGAGTGTGTTGCCCTGAAGTTCCTTCACTCATCTCTTTCTTAGTACCTATTCAAGGTCAGGAGCCATTCCTGGCACTTGGCAACTCTGTGCAAGGTTTCCAGCTTCCTACCTCTTCTGCCTTGGTGTCTGTGTCAACTTTTTATCATATTTCAGTGTTTTCTCTCCAAATATGTTTTTGAAATGTGATGGGTTACTCAATATTTGGTTTCTCCCATATAGAGAGGGACTTCTTGGCTGTGTCTTGTCAGCCATCTTATACCCCGTCTCTATTTTTTGATGTAGGCATTTATTGCTATAAACTTTCCTTTTAATATTGCTTTTGCTGCATTCTGTGGCTTTTGCTATATTTTGTTTTTATTTTTGTTTTGAGAAAGTCTTAAATTATCTTTAAAAATTTTTTGTTGATCTATTAGTAGTTCAGAAGCGTGTTGTTTTATTTTCATGTATTTGTACAGTTTTAAACAACACCTCATGTTATTGATACCTAGCTTTATTTCATTTTGCTCAGAAAGGGTACTTGCTGTGTTTTCATTTAAAAAAGTACATTCATACTCATTTTCTCATCTAACATTTGGTTTATATTGAAGACTGTTTCATATGCTGATGAAAATAATGTGTATCCTGTAGCTGTTAGATGAAATGCTAAAAATCTGTGAATGTCTGTTAAAATTCTTAAGACCAAATTTCTGTTTAAATCCAATGTTTTATGGTTAATTTTTTGTATAGGTGATCTGTTCAATGTTGAGAATGGGATTTAAGGCCCCCAACTACGATTGTATTGAAGTTTATCTTTCCATTTAGATCTCTAATATTTTCTTTATATATCTTACTGCTCCTGTGTTGGGTACATATATATTTAGAATTGTTAAGTACTCTTACTGAATTAATTTCATTGTCATTATATAATAACCATATTGATTTCTTTTTATAGATTTTTTTTCTTCTTAAAGTTTGTTTTATATGCTATAAGTATAGCTACTTCTGCTTGCATTTACTTTTTGTTTGGATGGAATATTTTTTTCCATATTTTAAGTTTCAATCTATATGTGTCTTTACAGGTCAAATGAGTTTCTTGTGAGCAGCCTATCATTGGATCACATTTTTAAATTCACTAATACAGTCTGTATCTTTTAATTGGGAAATATAATTCATTAATATTCAAGGTTACTGTTGATAGGTGAGGACTTATTGCTATCATTTTATAAATTGTTTTCTGGTTTTTAATATATTTTTTGTTTGTTTCTCCCTTACTGTTTGTGATTATGGTTTGGTGGTTTTCTATAGTGGTAAGGTTTGTTTATTTTTCTCCTTCATGTATCTGTTCTATGAGTGAGTTTTATACCTAATCATATTTTCATGGTAATGGTTATTATTTTTTCAATTCCATATGCAGGACTCAGTTGAGCATTTCTTGTAAGGTCAGTTATGATCTACTATTTCAGTTTTTACTTATTAAATAACAATTTCTCTCTCATATCTTAAGGATACCCAGGCCAGATATAGTATTATTGACTCCCTTTTTTTCTTTGATTTATTTGAATATATTATCCCGTTCTCTCCTGGCCTATAAGGTTTCAGCTCAGAAAGTCACTATTAGCCTGATGGGGGTTCTCTCATATGTGACTTGACATTATTTGCTTTCTGTTTTTAGAACTATCTCTTTGTCTTTTACTTTTGACATTTTGATCATAATGTGCTTCAGGGAGGGACTTTTGTTGGTTGAATCAATTTCAGAATTATTAAGCTTCCTGGATATGGGTGTCTATATCTCTTCCCAGACTTGGGAAGTTTTCATATATTATTTTGTAAAATTGGTTTTCTATGCCCATTTTCATCTCTTATTCCTCTGGAATTCACATAATATAAAATATTTGTTCACTAATTGTGTCCCAAAATTTTGTAGCTTTTCTTTCTTCTTTCCTATTTCTGTTTCTTTTAAATCCTTGACTGGGTAATTTCAAACAATCTATCTTCAAGTTCAGATATATATATATATATATTGGTTTAAGTCTGAAGTTGAATCTCTCAGTTGCATTTTTTACTTCATTTACTGAATTCTTTAGCTGTGGGATGTGTTTGATTCTTTCTCATGATATATATCTCTATGTTTAATTTCTCACTTGTATTTTGAGTTGTTGTCCTGATTTCATTGAAGTATCTTCATGTTTTATATCTCATTGAGTTTTTTTAAGATTATTATTTTCATGTTTTTCTGGCAATTTGTTTTTCATTAAGGTCTGTCACTACAGAATTATTATTTCATTAGTGATATCATATTTTATTGCCATTTTATCTTGTGCCCCTGCATTGATGTCTGTGCATCTGGTGGAATAATTGCCTCTTCCGAGATTTCTAGAGTTGCTTTTATAGTCAGAGACTTTCACTTGCAGTTGAGTCTTTGTGTACTGTTTGGGAAGTGTGTGGTGACTTTGTTTTTGGGTACATGCAGTAATATTATCTTCATGCAGGTTCTTTGGCTGTGTTCAATGTCAGGAATCACTTTGCACTCAGTGACTTAAACTCTATGTGATTTTGTTAGTGGCAGTGTTTCCATAGGTTGTTAATTTTTTTGTGGCAAAGGATTTGGGGATACTCTTGTTCTAGTTTTTCACACAATGGGAGACTTAGCTGAGTGGATCCTTCTTGGTGTTAGGTCTGACATAGCCTACATGTAACTACCTCATAACTGGTTTCAAATTCAGATGCTTGTGGCAGTCTATGGGATTAGGGTGCTAGGCTCAGGGTATTCTGAACATATTGTGGCATCTGGGTCTTGGAGTTTGAGTTTTCTCTCTGTGGCAGAGTTGTATGTAGGTTTACCACATAACCAAGATCTGTGACTCTGAGGCACACCCTAGTGGCTTGGGTCTAGTAGGTTGGGCTTTAACTGTAATTTCACACCTGGGGGCAGGGCACAGCTCTGGTCTTACTCTATAGAGAAAAAGGATGCTCTGGAGGTTTGAGACTGGGACACAGGATATAGCTATATTCAGGAGTCTGGGCCAATAGAACTCAGGGCAACTCAGGTACCTGGGAATGAGGCACCATGTAGGGTGCTCTAGACCCTGGGATGTTGACACTTGGCAGTATACCAGATTGTAAGGCCAAATTCAGCAGCAGCAAGTACCCCAGAATGGCTGAGCACAATTGTCATTTGGGCCCTTGCAGGTAGAGAACAATATAGAGAAGACCTCACTCTTCAGTAGCTTTCACTCTACAGTACTATTTTAGCTCCAATGAAGTAGAGTACTAGACTTGTTTGGCTTGTATGTTGAGTTGTCTCTGCGCAGACATTACTCTCTTTTCCTGAGATATATAGTACTATATCAGCCCAACCCTGGGATGCACAACTGCTCAGGTTGGCTTAGACCTAATAACCCAAGGAGTGTTGTGCTGCTTCAGTTTAGTCTCAGGTGTGTGACTGTTCTGGGAATCCCAGACATTGTTTTTCAGTGAAGCAGGGCTTTGTCAAAGCACCATGTCCTTCAGTGGCAGTGCACAGTTTCCATTCAGGCCACTATATTCAGAACTCAGCTATGATTGATGGGGTAGATTGAGTTGTTCTACCAAAGCAGTTTTACTAGGAGGAAGTGAAAATTTTAGCTTTGGTCTGAGTGGGGAGAGGAAACATAAGTTGAGCACTTTTACCATTGTTTGGCCCTACTGGGAAGAGTGTAATGGTTGCTTGCACCTCAGCTTGGGGATGTTAAACCATCAGACAGGGATGGTTTAATGATTATTTAACTTCAAGATGTAATCCTGCTATGATTACTCTTCTCTAGAGCAATTGACACTCCAGAATATGTTCTAGTTCCAATCTGACATATTAGCTGTGTGGACAAGGTGTAAGGCACAGTGTTGGTTCTTTCTCTGGGGTAGGGATAGCTGTGTCGCTTATAGGCAACTCTGTTTGTTGGACCTAGTGCCTGTGAGGATTGTGGGGATCTCAGTGGTAAGGACTGTAGTTTTCAAGTTTTCCTGATGGGGCAGAATAAGAGGTAGGTGAAACAGTTTTACTTCTGCTTGGTTTCATGGGGAAGGGTGAAGCAGCTCCCAGCAGTGTGGATTGGGAATGTCAGACCACAAAGTGGGGGTGGTTTGGCAGTGGCTTAGCCACAAGGAAAAGGGGTGCCAAGGCTACTTACCCCTAGAGCAAGACACAGTTTTTCAGTACTTTGAGTTTTAGTGTGCTGTAGAGCAGGAGCCACAGTGGGCCACAGGTGGCAGAGTAGTTTCAGCTTTTTCTCTGGGGGGAGCTCTGCTGTGTGATCTCTATGCAGCATCTTCAGCTGATCTTAGTGCCTGTGAGGACTGCAAGGGATCACAATAGTGGTAGCTGTGGGTGTCCAAGGTGTTGGTTGCAGTTGCTGGGATCCTTTTGTCTAGCATTTTGCAATAGAGAGAAGTTCCATCTCATTCCTGGCTGATACCATTTTGAGGATGGTGTGATAAACTCCCCGTGTTTCCTTCCATTCTGGTTATCCTAAGTTTATGAGCTCACTAAGGTTTCTGATACACTTTTAATGTATTCCAGCATTCTTATTTAGTTGTTTACATTAATACTTAGTTTTCATTTGTAGTTTTGGCTGCCTTTGTAGAAAGGATGAGCACTAGTGACTACTAATTGGTCATATTGCTAACATGTATTTTTTTTGGTGTTAAATATCTATTCAGAACCTTTTCTCATTTTTATCTGATGACTATTATAGAGTTGTTTGAGTTTCTTATACATTCTGGTTATTAATTCCTTGTTGGGTGGATAGCTTATGAATATTTTCAACAATGTCATACGTTTGACTCTTTACTCATTGATTGTTTTCTTTTTTCTGTGCGGAAAGTTTGTACCTTGATGTAATCCCATTTGGCTTTTTTTTTTTTTTTGGCCTAGTTTTAGAGTTTCAGGTCTTACATTTAATTCATTTTTATTTATTTTTTCTGTATTTGGTGAGATATAGGATTCTAATTTTATTCTTCCATATCTGGACATTCAGTTTTCACAATATCATTTATTGAAGAGACTTTTCTTTCCTCAATGTATGTTCCTAGTTTCTTTGTCAAAAATGAGTCTTTATAAATACATGGATTTACTTCTGCATTATCTATTCTAGTCCATTGGTCTATGTGTATGTTTTTATGCTAGTACCATGATGCTTTGTTTACTATGGATTTATATAGTATTTTGAAATTAGGTTGTATGATGCTTCCAGCTTTCTTCTTTTTGCTCGGGATTGCTTTGGTTATCTGGGATATTTTGTGATTTCATACATATTAGAGGATTCTTTATTCTATTATTGTGAAGAATGCTATTGATATGTTGATAGGGATTGTATTGAATCTGTAGATCCCTTTTGGTAGTATGGTTATTTTTAATAACATTATTTCAATCTTTGAGCATGGGATATCTTTCCATATTTTGTTTAGACTTCAATATTTTTCATTCGTGTTTTACACTTTTCTTTGTAGAAGTCTTTCAATTATTTGGTTAAATTTATTCTTAGGCATTTTATCTGGTAGCCATTGCAAATGGAATGGTTTCTTGATTTTTTTGAGATTTTCTCTCTTGGTGGAACATAAATACCACCAAATTTGTGTTTATTTTTTATCCTGCAATTTTAATGAATTTATCAGTCCTAATTATTTTTTTTTTTTTTGGTTGAGTCTTTAGGCTTTTCTAAGTATAAGATTATGCCATTTGTGAACAAAGATAATTTGATTTATTTCTTTTCAATTTGGATGTTCTTTCTGTTGCTAAATTACTCTGGATAGGACTTCTAATACTGTGTTGAATAAAAGTGGTGAAAAGGGGCATTCTTGTCTTGTTCTTGATCTTACAGGAAAGGCTTTCAGTTTTTTCCAAAACAATATATTAGCTGTGGGCTTGCCATATATAGCCTTTATTGTTTTACAGTATGTTTCTTCTATAACTGGTTTGTTAAAAGTTTGTGTCATAAAGGAATATTTAATTTATCAGTGGTTTTTCATTATATTGAAATGATTATATGGTATGGTTTTGTCCTTGATTGTATTAATACAATATATTGTGTTTATTGATTTGCATATGTTGACACATCCTTGTATCCATAGGATGAATTTTACTGCACCACAGTAAATGGTCTTTATAATGTGTTGTTAGTTTCAGTTTTGAAGTATTTTATTGAGGATTTTTGTGTGTATGTTCATCAGGGATATTAGCCTGTAAATTTTTGTTGTTGTTTTGTCCTTGTCTTGTTATCCTGGTAATGCTGGCATGTAGAATAAGTTTGAAATTATTATTTTGTTTTCAATTACTTGGAATAGTTTAGTTGAATTGGGATTAGTACTTTTTTTTAATGATTGTCAACATTCAGGAATGAAATCATATGGTTCTCAGTTTGTTTTCAATGGGAGAATTATTACTGTTTTAATGTTCTACTTGTTATTGTTTATTCAGGCCTAATATTCCTTCATGGCTAAATCTTGGTAGGTTGTATGTGTCTAGGAATTTATTTATAACTTCTAGGTTTTCCAATTTGTTGGCACATGGTTGTTTATAGTAGTACCTAATAATACTTCAAATTTGTAAGGCCGGTTGCCTTGCTGGGAGCTCGGACGCACCCCCCCTTTTTTCTCCCTTTTACAAGCCCTGAACAAGCTCAGACATGCTCAGGTATGTTCCCCTCTCCCTTGCTCGCACAGCCTGGTCTTCTCTTAAAGAGCCCAGTATGCAGACAAGGTGCTGCAACCATAGCTTCTTAATAACCAGTAGCAGCTAAGCCCTAACAACCAATAGCAGTCAAATCTTAACAAACAATAGCAGCCGAGTTTTAACAACCAATAGCAGTCAAGCTTTGACAACCAATAGCAGGCAAGTAATTCCAACCAATAACAAGCCAAGTCCTAGGTCAAACCTTGTAACTTACCCAATAGCAGTCTTGCTCTCCCACAACCAATCGAGCTGTTTCACTCCCTATAAAAACCCCCTAAAAATAGACTCACTATAAAAACCCCCTGTCTAAAAATAGACTCACTCCCTATAAAACCCCCTGTCTGAGAAGAGTCTGTGCGACTTCTCTGGCCCCTCCTGTCCGGACCGCAGAACCTCACCCAGGAGCCTGAATAAATTCCCTTGCATTGGATTATTTTGGTGCTGGCTTCAGTTTCTTCGTTTTATCCTTGGAAACAAACCTCACAAGTGGTGCCGAAACCTGGGAGGAGTTGTAAGACCCCTCCTTGGGGAAACTGACTCCTCCACTCAACGCCGGAGTGGGGAGCAGCTGTTTCACCACAAGGTAAGACTTCTGTTGCCCACTACCCCT
>CAUYQU010072627.1:0-18677 GCA_963574635.1 Cheracebus regulus | reverse complement strand
GTATGGTACCTAGCAGGTTTATCTGCGAAATTTTTGGGTCTGGTTTTTTTTTTTTTTTTTTTTTTTTTTTTTGTGATGGAGTTTTGCTCTTGTTGCCCAGGCTGGAGTGCAATGGCGGGATCTTGGCTCATCACAACCTCTGTCTCCTGGGTTCAACCGATTCTCCTGCCTCAGCCTCCTGAGTAGCTCGGATTACAGGCATATGCCACCATGCCCGGCTAATTTTGTATTTTTAGTAGAGACGGGGTTTCTCTATGTTGGTCAGGCTGCTCTTTTTAAAATTTTCTTTTGTTTTCTTTTTTTTCCTACAGTAATGGCTACAAGCAGGGTCAGGCTGCTCTTGAACTCCTGATCTCAGACGAACCACCCACCTCAGCCTTCCAAACTGCTGGGATTACAGGTGTGAGCCACTGCGCCTGGCAACTGGTATGGCTTTTAATGGAACACAGCATTACTTTATTATAGTTATTATCTTTTGATAACATTAGGAATACATCTGTTAATAGCTGAAATAAAGATATCATTATCAAGAAACAGAAAGAAGGGCGGAAAGATGAAAGAAAGCAAAGGAAGCAAGTTGCATCTTCTTGGAGGCCAACCAGCAGCTAGGGGAGAAGCACAGGCTGCAGACTCAGAGGCTGGGCTCACCCCAGTCCTACAAGGCTCTCCTGTGACATTGCACAAAGTGGTGTGATTCTCTGAGGTCCTATGCGCTCAACTGTAAATAGGGATAATTATACTACCTGATGACATAGTGCAATTCAAAGGAAATAATACATATAAGCCACCTTTTATGAAAAAGTGTACAAATGTGAGGAATTTTCATTGCTGTCCTCCTGGAGGAAACTGGAGGTCAGGCTTGGGTTGGGTCTCAGCAGAATTAGGGAGTGTGGCAGGGACAGATTGTAGCCGCACTGCAGCAGGGCCTGCTCTTTCCTTTTCTAATTGCTTTCTGGGATTCCTGCTTCCCCCAAAATATCTTGAAGATGGAGACCAAGTACTTCCTTAGGACCTCCATTAGTAAAGGCCAGACTCTTGACTGGGTACCCTCACCAGGGGACTGTCACCCTGGGAGGCTGTGTCTGGCCAATGATCCTACCAGCCTTCCAAGCCTTTCTCCTTCCCCTTCTTTTTTTGAAATGGAGTCTCTCTCTATTGCCCAGGCTGGTGCACAGTGGCATGATCTCAGCTCACTGCAACCTCCACCTTCTGGATTCAAGCAATTCTCCTGCCTCAGCCTCCCGTTAGCTAGGATTACAGGTGCTCACCACCACACCCAGCTATTTTTTTTTTTTTTTTTGTATTTTTAGTAGAGACGCTATGTAGACCAGGCTGGTCTCAAACTCCTGACCTCAGGTGATCCACCTGCTTCGGCCTCCCAAAGTACTGGGATTACAGACGTGAGTCACTGCGTCTGGCCTCCAAGCCTTTCTTCCAAGGAAGTTGCTCTTCTGTGTATGTGGCACCTTTTAACTTATAAAAGATGCGCTCAGATGCTTTCTTTCCTGATGTTCATAATCACCCAGTAAGGCAAGCAGAGAGCAGTATTAGTAATTCAGTTTCCAGATTTAAGAGATATGGGGATTAAGGGGTAAAGTGAAGTAGAAAGGAGGGCAACCCCTAAGTGTTTAGAATCTACCATATGCAAACAAGTGCTGGTCCTCAGGTATGGGCTTCCTGTGGTGGTAGAGTAAGTAACAGGCAGCCCTATTCTCCTGATTCCGAGTGTTGCAGAATGGCACAAGGCAGAGGGGATTATGGGCAAGGGGTCCTGGGGGAGGGCTGGTAGACAGGAAAGTAACAGGGAAAGGCAGCAGAGGTTGGCAGTTGGCAAGTATAAGGCAGTGGGTGGGGTTGGGGCCACAGCTCCCATTATGTGGCTGTCATCAAAGTGCCCAAAGAAATAAAGGTTTGCAATTACAGGGAGACTTGGGTTTGGGAATCTCCCAGCAGCAGGGCCCAGACATTAATTAAGCCTAAGATTGGTCATTATCCCGCCCCATTGGATTGAACAGAAGGAAACTGATGCAGACAGCAGGTTAAAGACTTGCCCCTATGGCTGTTAGGTGTTATTATTTCTGGTTTTTCAGAGGCACCCAACATGGGGCTCTGGGGCTCAGCCAAGGGGAAGGAGGTCACATTTAAGTGCCAGTCACTGGGAAGGTTTCCCACTCCTTCTTCACAACTAAAGAAGATTCTGAAGGCACTGGGTGTTCGTCCTGTGGCTGTTGTGAAACCACCAGACTTGTGTTCGCACACTGAGGCCACTGCAAAGCCAGAGAGTGGAGTGTGGGGTGCACAGGGACTTCGCAGGGTTTTCTGCCCTCAGCCTCTCAGTGCAAACAGGAAGAGGAGACAGTAAAACCCTTTTTTTTTTTTTTTTGAGACAGAGTGCAATGGCGCCATCTCGGCTCAAGGCAACCTCCGCCTCCCGGGTTCAAGCGATTCTCTTGCCTCAGCCTCCTGAGTAGCTGGGACTACAGGTGGGTACCACCACACCTAGCTAAGTTTTTTTGTATTTTTAGTAGAGATGGGGTTCCACCGTGTTAGCCAGGATGGTCTCAATCTCCTGACCTTGTGATTCTCCTGCCTCAGCCTCTCAAAGTGCTGGGATTACAGGTGTAAGCCACCGTACCTGGCCAGAAAAAGACTTTTTTATGTGTAAATTAATTTACAAAAATCAAGGACTTCACAGTAATAATAATAATAATACTATTTAATCCCTTCACAAAAGCACCAGGGGACTTTGTTTTCATGTGTATTTTCCAGCGGGCTCCCTTTAGATATAAAGAGGATGGTCCTGACCTGCTGGTCAGTGGACAGGAAGCCTAGGCTAGTGCTTGCGTTTGGGACGGTGGAGAGAAGTAAGTTGTTCTTCCTTACTCAGTATCTCCATCACCAGGGTTTTGATGCTATTGCAACACAGATGATTAGCTGTGGGTAGGCCATCTGTTTCTGTTCACCTGTGTAGTTCAAGTCATTGTACATTGATGAAAAAGAGAGGTGCTCATGATGTAACTTGTGATTCTAAACATCCAATAGAATGACAAATAGAAACTGCATTTCCTATATCGTTTGCAAAAACGCCTCTGCTGATTGGTCTATCTCTATGTCACTGCTTACCTTTGAAGTCAAGTTATAGGGGCAGCTTGACTGGCAGCTTGGAGAAGGTCGGCAATCAGTTTCAGGCAAAGGCCACAGCACGACTTACACTCCTCATGCTGTCTGTGGCTTCAGTCACTCCAGGTATACCAATTCTCCAGGATGCTATAAAGATTTCCTAATTAGATTTTTATTGTGCTTGGAGACATGAAGATGAAGGCTGCTGGGCAGAGTGTGGCCACGATCTTGAAGATCAAAGTGAGATCTGGGTTACTTCTGAATCTTGACCTTATTTTTAAAAAGCTGAATAATAATAATAGCAAAGATGGAAAGAAGAGGCTTTGAAGTATTGTAGTGGCCTAGTTATGCTCTACCTGGGAAAGGCAAACAGCTATGAGTTACTTTAATTCTCTTCAGCATATCTGTTAAAAGGCAGGCTGAACATTCAGGACAAGCCTTAGAATAAACAGGCATGCCTGGATTTAAACAGCCAATCCTTTGTGTCCGATCTTGGGGAATTAATCGTAATCATGTAATATTGATTCAAGCCAGGCCTGCCATGTCTGTCCCCAGCTCCCCCTGCAGATGTCTGGTTTCTGAGTTCACTCAGCCATGGGAAGAGTCCCCATTTAGAAGGACCTGCCTTTAATGTATTCTTGCTTTCCTCCCAAATTAGCATTCACCATGATGTCTACAATCATGTTAAAATCTACTTAAATCACCCAGGGGTGTTTATAAAATACTTATAATACAAAAATTGAATTTCACAAATAATAACCCGTATTTCGTAGTTACAATGACATTTTTATGTCCAAGACCTCATTTGATCTTAAATAGCCCTTTGAGTTGGGTAGACGTTATAACCTCCATTTTATAGATGAGGAAATTAAGGCAGAGAGAGGGAGGGATTGGCTTAGGGTCATATTGTCAGAGATACAGGTGATCACCTGGTTACAAACTGTCCTTTTCATATGGAAAACCCAACTAGAACAAAGAGGCTCTCCTCATAATTGGAACAGAGCTGACATGCCAAGGGCATTTCTTGCAGTTATTTTAAGGAAGCCATCTGAAATCTAAGACACTGTCCATGTGATCAGTGGTTTCAGTTTGAATGTTCCTCAGGAAGAGGGACTGATTGTCCTCTGCCCTTGGGGTCAGGGCCTGGACTGGAGCCTTTAACGTGTGACCACAGGATTGTTTTGAGCCCACAGTCATACAATTTAAAGCAATGTAAAAGACATAGAACCAAACTATTGAAGGTGATATATTCAGTCCTGGGAGAGGGACAGAGAAAACAGGTGGCACCTCGGTGGTGGTCCAGGGAGCCTCAGCCAAGACAGAGGGTTCTGGAAGAGCCCCATTGCCTTCTCTCCCCTTTCCACACGCCCCACCTCTACAACCTGTACTACTCTCTGCCAGGAACCTTATCCTAGGCTTCTGGGTGAGAGAAGTCCCTGGTCCTGCCCCATTCCCACGGCCTCACCTCACTGACCTCCTCACCACCTTTCCCTCTCCAGATCCCAAAAGGATCTCCCACTGCCAGGACACTGCCAGGCACTGAAGAATGGGAGGCTTGCCATACAGTCCTGTCCTCAAGGAGCCTGTGGCTCAGGGAGAGGAGAGAAGGTCAGAGGTGCACAGAACCAGAGGCGCTTCCCCGTGGCGAGTGAGCTCTCAGCCACACTGAGCTCTCAGTAAAACGCCGCTGGAACGTGGAGATGGGCAGTGGCGGGAGGTGGGAGGATGGGGGGATCGCTTAGCAGGGAGGAAGATAATGCTGATGAGCCCAGAGGGAGGAATGGGATTCGTGACTGGGGAAGGCATTTAGGCTACAGGAGTCAGATGAGTCCCCTGGGGTCAAGAGTGTGTGTGCGTGCATGTGTGTGTGTGCGTGTGTGCATGAGCGTGCGTGAAGATGAGATGTACACAGGCGTCTGTCGTTAAGAGCTTGTATATCCAACAACATTGACCTTCCCATTGAAAACCATGGGTTTGAAGGATTTTGAGGATGGAGGGCCTTGGTGTCCTGAGACGATGGTACAGGAACTCCCAGCTGTGTGGTGTGGAGGGAGGAGGGGGGTGAGGAGGATCTGGAGGCAGACAGAATGTGAAAGAGGCTCTTGCAATAGTCCAGGCAGGATGAAGGCCTGGGCTGAGGGAGAGATGCTAGGAAGGCGGAGACGGCAGGTCCCAGGGATATCTCAAAGTCATTATGAGGATAGCGAGAAAGGAGTCAAAAACTCAGGGCTGGCCGGGCGCGGTGGCTCACGCCTGTAATCCCAGCACTTTGGTAGGCCGAGGCAGGTGGATCACCTTAGGTTGGGAGTTCGAGACCAGCCTGACCAACATGGAGAAACCCCGTCTCTACTAAAAATACAATTAAAAAAAAAAATTAGCTGAGCATGGTGGCATATGCCTGTAATCCCAGCTACTCAGGAGGCTGAGGCAGAAGAAACGCTTGAACCTCGGAGGTGGAGGTTGCCGTGAGCATTGCACTCCAGCCTGGATGACAAGAGCGAAACTCCGTCTCAAACAAACAAACACACAAAATGCAAGGGTGTGCTGGAGCAGCTGGTATTGGCTTGGGAGACTGATTGTGCATATCTTTTCCCAATTCTGCTTTCAGGGATGCGATGCTGGTAGTTTTAAACCAGCTACGGTAGAAGTATTAACACCACAGAAGTCAAGAAAGGCATTTTCTCTGGAGAGAACCGTTTGTTAAACATGGACCAGTACACCTCCACTGAGATACCGGAGGCTCCTCCTGCTAAGGATGGTCCCAAGAGCAGCGCTAGCTGGAGCTACCTGAGGAAGCTTCAGAGGCAGGTGAGAATGGCTTTGGGCAAGGGATAGGTTCGGTAGCTGTGGAGTAAGGGAAGGCATTTCTGGTGAACCTAACAGTGTGAGCAGAGGGCCACCTACTTTGGGGGTATCTTGGCACAGAGCAGGGAACCTAAGTAATACTCAGTGACGATTGTGGGCTCCTCCCTGCTAAGCGATCCTCCGATCCTCCCACCTCCCACCACTGCCCATCTCCACGTTCCAGTGGCTTTTTACTGAGAGCTCAGTGTGGCTGAGAACTCACTCGCCATGGGGAAGCGCCGCTGGTTCTGAGCACCTCTGACCTTTTCTCCTCTCCCTGAGCCACAGGCTCCTTGAGGACAGGACTGTATGGCAAGTCCTGTATTGTCACCAGGGTCCTACATTAGGTCTTTACGTGTTGGTAGATTGGATGCACAAATGGAATGTTCCTTAAATCCTTACAGGTACAGGTGCAGATTTGCCAAGAACTAGCCTGTGTGTGCCAGGAGTTCATCTTTACACAGTGCATTCCCTGAACACAGCAGTCGTGGCTCATAATTCACCTTAAGGGTGACTCAGAAATCAGCTTTGATTATTATTTAGCAGGGGAGGAAAATGAATCCCAGAGAGTGTTCCCACTACTTTCTTAAGACCACAGTCAGTTAGTGACTGCATCAGGAAGAGAGCTTTGGAGTTAGAACTTGTATTAGTTATTCACAGCTACATAACAAATTTCTCCCAAACTTTAAAAAAACAGTTAAAACATGGTTTTTTGTTTGTTTTTGTTTTTTGTTTTTGAGACAGAGTCTCACTCAGTTGCCCAGGCTGGAGTGCAATGGTGCAATCTCAGCTCACTGCAACCTCCACTTCCCAGGTTCAAGTGATTCTCCCACCTCAGCCTCCTGAGTAGCTGAGATTACAGGCACTCGCCATCATGACTGGCTACCACAGAACCCAACACGAGCAGTAAGTTAAAATCATGACGCTCCTGAAGTCAGAGGACATGGTTCTGCCATTTGGTAGGTGGGGATCCTGTGAAAGGCTCAGCTTCCTTAACTGGAAATGGAATAATAGGCCTTGCCTGGTTTGCTGCAATGGGCTGTGATGAGGACCAAACTATAAAGAGTGGTATGGATGTTAATTACAATGATTTTTCCTGTGCCACCCATGGAAACAAAAATAGCAAGATAGAGAACTCTAAATCCTGTTTTTTTTTGTTTGTTTGTTTGTTTTTTTTTTCACTGCTATTCAGCAAAGCATAGGAGACTTTGGTTACTCCTGGAGAGGTGGCTGTAGTATATGTGTTAGAGTATGGATTCCAGAGTGAGGGTCCCTAGGCTCGAAGCTCAGTCCCACCACTTGCCAACAGCAGACCTTGGGCCAGACGCTAAAGCCGTCTGTGCCTTGGTTTCCTGACCTATTGCTGTAGAAATGATGGCAGTACCTTCTTCATAGCATTGCGAGAATTAAATGAGCTAATTCAGGTGAAGCATTTAGAAGAGGGCCTCCTGACTCTTAATAACTGCTTGATATAAATGATAGCCTTTGATACAGAGTCGCCATGAAGTCTGGACGTGTAGATATTATATTATCGTGCATCATAATGTCATACCAGCAAACCATTTATTATATATTCACCCACATTTCCAGATTTAATAGCCAACCTCTATTAGTCCTGTGTTCCTGAATGTCCATGCAGTTTGCTGTGTTCTTTAGTTATACCTCTAATCCAGCTAGTTGATCTGGTGTAAAATGCTAATCTCTTGTGAGAGAGGAGAAGACCTTCATTACACTTATTAATGGTGGCCCAGCCTCCAGGCTACCCTAGATGTGAGGTGCTGTTAATGCTGCTCTAAGGTGCGTTGTTCAGCCCAGTGGGGTCTTTTATGACACGAACACACAGGGTAGAATAGATGTCCCCATGCTGTTAAGTTGATTTTGCAACTGCAGTGGCAAGCCACATAATAGCATAAAGATATGCTCTACCCTGAAGGGCACAGGGTACTGGAAAACACTTGAAAAGGCTTCTGAACAACCCCTAAGAGTGTCTGGGAAAGGAATGCTCCAGACAGGGAAGTTCTGGGGCTGCAGAGATGTACCCCATGTTAATAAGACACATAACTCTGGGCACGTAAAACTGAGACTGGAGGCTGGCAGTGTTGATGGCATTTAAATTATGCTATGAAACAACTCTTCGAAAATAATTTACCAGCCAGTTTCTATAATTACCCAGCTCTCTGGTTTGTTAAAGGCTTTTCTTTTCTTTCCTTTTTTTTTTTTTTTTTTTTTTTTGAGACAGAGTCTTGCTGTCGCCCAGGCTGAAGTGCAATGGTGCCATCTTGGCTCACTGCAACCTCCGCCCACCCCCCACCCACCCCGGGTTCAAGCAATTCTCCTGCCTCAGCCTCCCATGTAGCTGGGATTACAGGTGCCCACCACCATGACCACCTAAGTTTTTTTTTAAAAAACTTTTAGTATAGACAAGGTTTCACCATTTTGGTCAGTCTAGTCTCTAACACTTGACCTTGGGTGATCCACCCGCCTTGGCCTCCCAAAGTGCTGGGATTACAGGCATGAGCCATCGTGCCTGGCCTGCTTTCTTTTTTTTCAAGAATTTGACTCGCATCTTTCTGGAGAACATCTATCACCTAGAATGGCTTTCCCAAAATATTTTCTTAGAACATGAATCCTATGGAGTGTTACTGGGCATTGCATTAAAAAAGGTTTCAGTGATCAAATGAGCTTGGGAAACGCTGGATTAAATATTGTTGAAGATGTTTCTTTTTTAAAGAAATTGTCAGAGCCTTTCATATGCTAATATCACTCATCTCTATGAGTGATAAAATCTATAGTTTTCTCCACATTTATTTAACCACACACCCTGTTTTTGGAAGAATATATTTCAGAATAAGCATTCAGTGGAATCTAGATTAATACGACAGTGGAGACCCAACAATTAGAAGCCTACTGTTTAGTCCACCTAGTACGCCTGGTGCATCTACTTTTTCTGACAGCACTGACCCCTCTTCCAAGAACTGCTCCCAGCTCCATTCCCATGGTCCCCAAGGGAACTGGTGTTTTCTTCTGTGTGCTGTCCCTTGGCCAAATTGACCCACCTCCTAGCCATTAAGTCCTTTCCCTGGAAATTTTGAATTTGGGACCAATAATTCTTTTTCTGGTGGTTGAGGCTGTAAAACACAAAACCTAGACCGGCACAGTGCTCACGCCTGTAATCCCATCACTTTGGGAGGCTGAGGCGGGTGGATCACCTGAGGTCAGGAGTTTGAGACCAGCCTGGCAAACACGGTGAAACTCCATCTCTGCTAAAAATACAAAAATTAGCCAGGGATAGAAGTGTGCACCTGCAGTCACAACTACTCAGGAGTCTGAGGCAGGAGAATCACTTGAACTTGAGAGGTGAAGGTTGCAGTGAGCCAAGATCATGCCACTGCACTCCAGCCTGGGCGACAGAGTGAGAGTGAAACTCTATCTCCAAAAAAAAAAAAGAAGAAGAAGAAGAAAATTAATAAATAAATACATAAAATAAAGTGAACATTAAAAAAAAAAAAAAAAAAGGCTGGTGTGGAGGCTCATGCCTGTAATCCCAGCAGCACTTTGGGAGGCCAAGGCAGGAGGATCATCTGAGGTCAGGAGTTCGAGACCAGCCTGACCAATATGGTGAAATCCTGTCTCTACTAAACATACAAACATTAGCCGGGCGTAGTGGTGGGTGCCTGTAGTCCCAGCTATTCAGGAGGCTGTGGCAGGAGATTCGCTTGAACCTGGGAGGCGGAGGTTGCAGTGAGCCGAGATCACGCCGCTGCACTCCAGCCTGTGTGACAGAACAAGATTCTGTCTCAAAAACAAAAACAAAAAAGACACAGAACCTAAAGAGCTGTTGGTCGTGTTTTCTATAGCCCAGAGAAAGCCATTCTGCCTTGAGGTTTAAGAGTACAAGATGCAGACAGAAAAACATATGAGAAATGGAGAATCCAGATGTATTTGATGGCCTGGTTCTAGTTGTTCTGGAACTCAATTTCCTCCACAGCTTTGTGGAGTTTGGACAATCTATGATTGCTTCTTCAAGTGTGTTCTGTGGACCAGTCCACTTTCCCAAATGATGAGTTACTAGTTCATAGTGAGGTCAGTTCAGAAACTGTTTAGTAACTTTTAGAATAATTGCTGAGACATCAAGTGAAATTTTGTTTTTCTAGTAATTAGCATTTAACTTATCAAAGCATTGATCTGCAATAGATTTGAATAGTAACACTGACACTAAAAACTTGGTCCTTCAGCCCAGATAGTTTGAGAAACACTTCTGTGAGACTTTCTAGCAGGACTACTGCATATGGTGGTGTAGGCAGTATACTGTACAGCTTTAGAAGGTGCAATTCTACATAGATCAAAGAGTGTTGGATTTTCCCACCACATGAATTGTGCAGTGCACAACCTGGCCAGCAGTAGACAGCCCTTCAACCCCAGTATCCTGGCAAAATCCTTTTTGTTTTGCATAAATCAGACAGAGTGGTTTTTTTTTTTCTGTTGGTTTTGTTGCTTTTAATCTAAGGCTATTTAGATAATATATCTTCTACTGTCCCAGTGGCCTATTTTTTTGTTTTTTAAGAGATGGAGTCTCACTATCACCCAGGCTGGAGTGCAGTGGTGCAATCTGGGCTTACTGCAACCTCTACCTCCTGGGTTCTAGCAATTTTCCTGCCTCAGTCTCCCGAGTAGCTGGGACTACAGGTGCACGCCGCCACGCCCGGCTAATTTTTTTTTTTTTTTTGGTATTTTAGTAGAGATGGGGTTTCACCATGTTGCCCAGGCTCATCTTGAACTCCTGAGCTCCAGCAATCCACCCACTTCAGCCTCTCAAAGTGCTAGGATTTCAGGTGTGAGCCACTGTGCCCAGCCCAGGGGCCTAATTCAACTGTCTTTACTATAAGAGACCTGTATGTAAAATCTGACTTTCCCACAGTATGATTCATCCATTTTGCTGTCTTGTTAGTTCTCATGGAAGGAAGCAAGTTAATACACACTGCTTGGGAGGATGCCAAACATTCTTCTCTACCAAACGCGACGCTCTGTGACTGGGCACGCCAGCATTTAAAGGTTCCTTCTCCACATCTGAGCCCCAGCATAGACACATTACAATTGGCTGCCAGGTAGAGTCATTCTGCATGCTTTGTCGGTGGGCCTGTAACATGGTCATCTTTCTAGAACACACGTTTAGTAATAGTATTAAAAGCCTTAAAAATGTCTTATGCCCTTCTAATAATTACACTTTGAGGATCATCTGTTAGGGATCTGAAAGGCTAACAAAGCTTTATGCCCAGATATACCCGCAGCAGTTTAACTGTAAAAATAAAAATTAGGCCAGCTTGGGCAATGTGGCAAAACTCCATGTTTACAAGAAATATAAAAATTAGCGAGGTGTGATGGCATGCACCTGTGGTCACAGCTACTTGGGAGGCTGAGATGGGAGGTCGAGGCTGCAGTGAGAGGAGATCCTGCCACTGCACTCCAACCTGGGTGACAGAGCGAGACCGTCTCAAAAATAAATAAATAAAATAAAAATTAGGAATGACCTAAATATCCACTATATAGAAATAAGTAGATAATACAATAAGTGAAAGAATGATCTCAATTTATTAAAATTATGTTTAATAATTTTATGGTGTTTTTAGTAGCATGGAAAAATATGTACATATTAGGGTAAAATATCAGGATACAGAAGATTACATATTTTAGGAAAAAACAAAAGAAAAAAGACTGGAGAGAAATAGAGTAAAATGTTAACAGTGAATGTCTCTGAGTAGTGCTATTTAAGGTGATTAACATAATTTTAAAAATATTTGTATAAACTTTCTAAATTTTTTTTTTTGAGATGAAGTCTCACTCTGTTGCCCGGGCTGGAGTGCAGTGGTACGATCTTGGCTTGCTGCAACCTCCACCTCCTGGGTTTAAGTGATTCTCTTGCCTCAGCCTCCCAAGTAGCTGGGACTACAGGTGTGGGCCACCACGCCTGGCTATCTTTTGTATTTTTAGTAGAGACGGGGTTTCAGCATGTTGGCCAGGCTGGCCTCGAACTCACGACCTCAAGTGATCTGCCTGCCTCAATCTCCCAAAGTGCTGGGATTACAGGCGTGAACCACTGTGCCCGGCCCTAAAATTTTTATAAGGAGAATGTATGACTTTGATAATTGGGGAAAATGACGTTAAATATTTTTTAAAAGGGAAAATAGAGATAGGGCAGTTGTCTATTCTAGGTTGGGCCCCAAAATGTAGCTAGTGGGCCACCCAGGGGTTAGGTCTAGTCTTAAGGCACAGCAGTTTGATTTCCTTGGCTCCTTGAGGAGCTCTGGGCCAGGGACCCTGGCTTGTGCTCACAAGTATACAGAGTCCAACTCAGAATGGGTGCTCACACATGGGTTGAGTTCCTGTGTTTATCCCCATTTCAACAGGTTACATTGTTATTTTTCTTAAAAAAATTGTTTTTAACATGCCCAAGGTAAAACCTCTGAAGTGGGCAGCATTTTCTGATTCCGTCCGCAATCTAAAAAAGTACCTGTGATAGCAAAGAATGGGCAAAGAGGCTAAAAAGAAAATGGGCATAAGGCTGAGGCTATGCACTCCCCACAACCCAGAAATTCCACCAGCCCTAGATATGTAACCTGGGCACACCGCCACAGGTGTATGAATATTCATTATGGCATTTTTTTGTAATAGTGAAAAATTGGCAACAATATCAAAATAAATGAACTCCTGTTAGCATGGATGAATCCCACATCAAATGTAATGAGCAAAATACCAGCAAATACCAGTTTGATTCCATTAATATTAATATTATATTTATTTGCTATTATATTTCATGTTATCTATTTATTATAAAATATAATTTATTAATATTAGTTTATATTAATTTATACTTTATTGTTAAATTAGTTTATATTATATTAATATTATTTACAATGACTCTGTTAAGTTAAACATATGCTCAAATACTATTGTTTTTGTTTTTTTTCTTGATAAGGAGTTTTGCTCTTGTTGCTCAGGCTGGAGTGCAATGGAGCGATCTCTGCTCACTGCAACCTCCACCCCCTGGGTTCAAGTGATTCTCCTGCCTCAGCTTCCCGAGTAGCTGGGATTACAGGCATGAGCCACCATAACCGGCTAATTTAGTGTATTTTTAGTAGAGACAGGGTTTTTCCATGTTGGTCAGGCTGGTCTTGAACTCTCAACTTCAGGTGATCCACCTGCCTCTGCCTCCCAAAGTGCTGGAATTACAAGCATGAGCCACTGCACCCGGCCCTACTATTGATTATTTATGGGTGTCTCCATATGTGGTAAAGTAAAAAGTCATGTATGAGAATAATAAACATCGAATTCCAGAGAGCGGTTGCCACTGGGCACAGAGAGAGGGAACTGAAATGAGGGAGTGGTCCATGGAGATTTCAATGGTATCTGTGAAGTTGGTGTCTTAAAAAAATATCTGAAGCAAATATGGAAAAGAATGTTAAGACTTAATAAAGTCTGGTGGTAGGTACATGTAATTCCCTACACTCTGCGTTCTTGGAATATTCCGTAATAAAAAATAAATAAAGTTAAAAAATAGAAAGTAGGTCACCAAGTCAGAAAGCATGGTAGATGAGATGGGTGGAGAGGATCAGGGGAGGAGTGGGCTGGTGGGCCCTCCTGGTGCGAGTCTGGACGTGGTGACAGGAGCGTGGAGGGGACCTGGGCACCAGCGCGGACCTGCGTGGTACGTGTGCCCAGCCCTGCGAACCACAACATGCGGTGCCTCCTTCCCTTCCTTTTCTGGCTGTACTTCTTAGATCTGTGGTCTGCTGGGAATTGAAAGTCTCAGCAGCAAGGCTTTAGCACTGGACTGCCTTGTCCCAAGGTGTGCCGCCAGCCCTCAGCACCTCCTTGGGTTGGCTCCAGCCTTTGTACTCCAGGCTTATGTAAGAACACCACAAGTTCATGCTCACCTCCCATTAATGGAGGAAACTCTGGGGCGTGGAGATCCTGATTTTATTTTACTGTCCTCAGGCTTTCCCAAGTGCTCAGATAGTTCGTGGAAGTCTCCACTGTCCTGGTCATATGCACTTATTAATCTGCCTGTCTCATCCTTTTCATTCTTAATAAAAACGTGTCTAGTTCAGGTCTATGTCAACATTCCAAGAAAATCCAGACTAAGCCTCCTCACCAGTGCTTCTGCCCAGTCTTGGAGCCAGGAGACCTGCTTTGGAATCTTAGCTTATGATGCAAGTACCCAGATGACTTTAGGCAAATCGTGTCACCTCTCTAGATCTCCCTCTCTTCCTCTGTTAAATGGGGCATCCACACCTGCCTCACCGGGTTGGTATGATGTCATGGTTGCATAATGAATGCATCATTTGTCATAGTTCCAAGTGCAATATCTACCTGAGAACTGGCAGACTGAGTTTGCCTAGCACAGACACAAAGCTTTGATTTTACCTTTTTCCTAGGATCAAATTTGGCAATCAGTGTTGCAGGCCATTCAGATTCTGATTGTTAGCTACCTTCCCTCCCCCTTTCTTCACGCCTCTCTTCTCCCAGCCCTTCTTTCCCAGGTTTCCTCTCTCAGATGCCTGCAGAAAAGCCTGAGTGCCAGCCTTTAGCTCTGGATAAGATTCTCCAAGAGTGGTTCTCCATGTTGCAGACCCTCAGAATCTCCTAGGAGCTTAAGAAAACCAAACACCCCAACAATAACAGCAACGACAAAACCTCTTCTCCAGCCCCCAGCCTCAGGAAATGTGATTCATTCAGTCTGCCTGGGGCGGTCCAGGCATCATATTTTCTTTACCTTCTATCCTATTAGGTGAGCCTACTGTCTATATTAAGGCTCTGATCTGTAAGCACCACAGCTTCCTCCTGGGTTCCTCCCTCCCGGGGAGCTCCCCTGCCATCCTAACAAAGAGAAGGAGCTATCACGCCTTCATTTTTCTGGGTTTCTTAAATTCTTTCTGAAGCCACCATCTGGTGCAGTGGCTCACGCCTGTAATCTGAGCACTTTGGGAGCCCAGACAGGAGAATTGCTTAAGGCCAGGAGTTCGAGACCAGCCTGGCTAATATAACGAGACTCTGCTAAAAAAAAAATAAGAGAAAAGTTTTGAAAAGAAAACGTTTAATAATTTGCAGATTCTTCACAAAGTCCTTCCCTAATTTTACCTTGGATAACTTGTGTGGTAGGCAGAACAGAAATAACCTCCAGAAATGCCCTCAAAGGGTGATTGGCTTTTCCTCTCAGGGCTGACATGCCTTCTGATCTGCTTGCCCTGGGACCTAGTTGCCCTCCGGCCTCTAGAGCCCACTATTCTTTTGCCACAGATCTTGAGGGTCCTTCTGGAATCTTCCACTTTAGCCCATGTCCTTCTCTCTGTAGCTCCTCCTGGCTCAGTGGGCTCCCTAGCTGTGCATGACCCAGCAAGCCTCTGAGGCTCTGCCACTCTCTTGGGCTGCTTCTTCCAACTCCAGGCACAGGCTCCAGGCTAATGGAGGATCTGGGGCTCAGAGAGCCGAAGAGACTTACCCCAAATCACACAGCTGTGATTGCACAGCAATTAAAAATGGTGTGGTGGGAGGGGCATGCTTGGAATTCTTGGCTTTGGTTCACACTTGTCTAGAGGCTTAATTAGGAGGTTGGGTCTGGAGCCACACACTTATCTCAACAACATTCAGCTTTCAAAGAGCAGCATGGCTAAAGTCTTACTTTTAGTTAAATAAGGTGGTGACACCCTGGAAGTTTCCACAAGCCTCTGGCTAAGAACTGGTTATAAAAGGTAAGGCAGGCTGGGCACGGTGGCTCACGCCTGTAATCCCAGCACTTTGGGAGGCTGAGGCTGGCGAATCACCTGATGTCGGGAGTTCAAGACCAGCCTGACCAACATGGAGAAACCCTGTCTCTACTAAAAATACAAGATTAGCCGGATGTGGTGGCAGGCGCCTGTAATCTCAGCTACTCCAGAGGCTGAGGCAGGAGAATCACTTGAACCCAGGAGGGGGAGGTTGCAGTAGCCAAGATTGCGACATTGCACTCCAGCCTGGGCAATAAGAGCAAAACTCTGTCTAAAAAAAAAAAAAAAAAAGATAAGGAAGGCAGAGGCTCATTTCTAGTTGAATACTCATCTCAGGATGGCAACAGAGGCATTTTAGACAGAGAAGGGAAACAGAAGTACCAAGGAAGTTTGGCTGAAATTTGGAGACGATACTGACAAATTGAATATAACTGACTATACATATTTTGATATTTGGTTAAACTTTTGGTGGGTTGGTACAATTTCATTCTTTGCTTCCCTACTCCTGCAAAACAACTTTCTGTACTGCATGTTCTGATGTCTTACACCATTTGAGCTTCACAACACCCATAGCTGAGATGATCATTGCTGTTTAATGGATAAGGGACCTGAGGGTCAGAGAGGGGCTGGCTTCTTCTCAGGGTCATGGCTTAGCTGTTGGAGAAGCTGGGACTGGCTGTGGCTCTCTCCTGTCTAGCATTCTGCCTCTAGCTGTTCAACATTGGACCATCCAGGTTTCTGCTTCACCTCGGCACATCGGTGTGGTGAGTTTCAGAGCAAGGATTTACAAAAGGGGATACTGTTACGCTGGACCCCTGTTAACGTCAACAGGGACAGCACGAGGTTTGACAAGCCAAATAAGAGACCCAGAGCCAGCGAATGAGACACATGGTTTTATTAGGGGGAATTACATACAGGGATGGTGCGGTGGCGGCAGGCTGAGCGGAACTGCTGCTGCCTACAGAAAGCATGCAGTTTACACAACATTTTCACTTCATATGCTCCCCCTAATGACCTCTGCCTGGCAACCTCCATTTAACACAAAACAAAGAGCCTCAGTCCCCTGTATGGTTCACCCTCCCCTGTATGGCCGAGGGGGGGGGGGGGCGGGGGCGGTCAGATTCTACTCAAAGATAAGGAATGACTCTCTGGTTGGCCACACTCAGAACTCTGAACACTTAACGAAGTGCTTCTGAAATGAACACATATTCAAGCGCAGTGTCTGCCTGAGAACCGGCAGACTGAGTTTGCCCAGCACAGACACAAAGCATTGATTTTATCTTTTTCCTAGGGTCAAATTTGGCAATCAGTGTTGCAGGTCATTCAGATTCTGATTGTTTCTTTCTTCTCACCGAGCTACTTTCCCTCCTCCTTTCTTCACGCCTCTCCTCCCAGCCCTTCTTTCCCAGGTTGTCTGGGAAAGAGCCATTCTCTATGTATGCTTAAGAAGTTATTGCTATCAGGCACGTCTACAATACAAAGGTGTGTCTACCATACAAGGGGCTTGGAAAGGGGTCCTGGGAAGAAAAATATCAGTTCAATATGGTGCCTGTAGAAATGGCAAATATGTGGCTCCAGTAAAACCCGTCTTCTTTTCAACTCAGGGCAGACGTCAGTAATCTATCAGGCCATTCCTTCCTATGAAGCATGAACATGACTTCTTAATACTCTGATCCAGGCCACCACGAACATTCAGCAGAATTGGAATTCCAGTTAAAGAGGGCTAGCCTTACTCAATGCTTACTACGTGCCAGACGCTTGCTACCTTCCCTATTGCATGACTTCTGCATAATTCCAAGCAGCAGGCTCTGTTATCCTCATTTTACAGATGAACAAACAGGCTTAGAGAAGGCGAGTATCTTGTCACTCAGGAATGAACCTAAAATTTGAAGCTAGGCAGTCCAACTCCAGAGGGACATCTTTGTTTTCAGCTCTTTGTTGCTTTTTACCCCGATCAGCTACTATCCTGCTGTCTTTCTAAGCGTAGAGTCAGTGTGACTTGAGGGCAAGAATGAGTTCATATCTCCTGACTGCTCCTGTAGTTCTCCTAATGATACACAACCAATGGTCAGAGGCCTCATTTTGCAGAAGGAAGCACTGACAGGCTGTGACATCTCCAAGGAAACAGCTCAAATGACAGGAAGAAATGGAAGTGGGAATAGTGAATTTCCCAACCCACATCTCTAGGTCAGCCCAGGGACCCCAGGGACTGGGAGAGTTTTTAAAAATGCCTCTTCTTATTCCTCAAAGCCTAATGTGGTTTAATTTTGCAAATAAACCTGGGGCCTGGGTCTGAAGAGTAGCACAAGCAATAGATCTGGCTAAAACCTGTCTGGATTTTGTACAAGGAAGTTGTGAAGAAGTAGAAGCGACTGGAGTTAAATGATCATCTCATAGAAATTCCTACATAATTTGACCATCAGCCTGGGCTCCTTTTTGTGCTTCCTGGGACCATCTAAATTAATAGTTACAATGTTAAGTTACAGTGCTAAATTGGAAAAATAAAAGTTTTCAGTTCAGAGTGTGTGTGTATGTGTGTGTGTGTGTGTGTGTGTGTGTGTGTGTGAGAGAGAGAGAGAGAGGGAGAGAGAGAGAGAGAGAATCTGTCAAGCTTCTTTAGGAGAAAAAAATTAGTTGATTACATTTATTTATTTATTTAGAGATGGATTCTTGCTCTGTCTCCCAGGCTGGAGTGTAATGGTGCGATCTCAGCTCACTGCAACCTCCGCCTCCTGGGTTCAAGCAATTCCTTTGCCTTAGCCTCCCAAGTAGCTGAGAACAGAGGTGTGTACTATCATGCCCAGCTAATTTTTTTTTTTTTTTTTTTTTTTTTTTAGAGAAAGAAAGAGGAAGAGATTTTAGAAAAAGAGAGAAAAGGAGAAAGAAAGAAACAGCAAAAGAAAGAAAAAAAGAATGAAAGAAAGAAAGAGGAAGAGAAAGAGGGAGAGAGAA
>CAUYQU010072625.1:0-13934 GCA_963574635.1 Cheracebus regulus | reverse complement strand
CATTGCTTGTTTTTGTCAGGTTTGTCAAAGATCAGATGGTTGTAGTTGTGTGGTGTTCCTTCTGAGGCCTCTGTTCTGTTCCATTTGTCTATATCTCTATTTTGGTACCAATACCATGCTGTTTTTACTATAGTAGCCTTGTAATATAGATAATATAGTCTCCTTGTAACGCTATCCCCATCAAGCTACCAATGACTTTCTTCACAGAATTGGAAAAATAGACCTTAAACTTCACATGGAACCAAAAAGGAGCCTGCATAGCCAAGACAATCCTAAGTAGAAAAAAAAAAAGCTGGAGGCATCAAGCTACCTGACTTCAAAAAATATATATTTGTGTGTGTGTGTGTTCACATATTGATTTATGATGTGGCAATATAAATATTTTATGCTTAATTAAACTTTTATAAAAATTAAAGGCATAGTGATATCAGGAACATGGAATAGGAAGCTCCTAACTCCCCCGCTGTCTATGGATGCACCAAATAAACATCTGTTCATCACACATCAGTTCCCTTTGAGTGATGAAGTCTGAGACCAGTTGAGACACTCCTATCCACTGGGAAACTGAGAAAACATTTTTAGATAGGAAAAATCAAGGTACACATTGGCACAGACCCAACTCTAAGCACTGCACCATAAAATTGGGAAGGGAATACACAACATTCATCTTTCCCCTGTGGAGAAGAGGGTCTGCATCCCAGTAGAGGGTCTTAATCTCATGTTTTCCCTTGGTTTAACTTTTAACTCACAAACTATGAGAATGGAGGATATCAGATACAAATGTGTGTCTCTAGAAAGTAAGAAATAAAGTGACAGTTTTATATGGGTGCACAAGCACTTCCAGATACTGCCTGGGAGCATTACAGGAAATCATCTTTAAAAAAAAAAAGAGTCCTTTGTTTCTCCCTGGAAACATCTCCAAGGCTGCCTAGCTATTGGACTTCTGACTAACTTGCATTGGGGAATTAAAGGTCTAGTCAGTGCTTAGGCCATTTACCAACCTCAACATATCCAAAACCTCAACCTTTTAAGCTTCACCTAAGAGCTTAGCTCTTATACTGATATCAGAGTACTGACAAAATGTGGCATGCCCTAAGCTCCAAGGGGCCACCAAAACCAGAGATAGCAATCTGGACAAACACACAGATTTTGGAGGCACCTTAAAATCTCTGGCCAGTTGAATTGGTCAAAACTTTCTCATACATAAGACCAGTCTACCAAGATGGAGAGAGGTAATCTTATCCAATTTGCAGAAACCAGTAGAGAGAACCAAGGAAAATTTAAAAAAGAGGGGATTATATTCCAAACAAAGGTACAAGTAGCCATCTAGAAACAAAAACAAATACAAAGAGCTAGAAAAGCAAGAGCAAACTAAGCTAAAAATAAGTCAAATAAAAGAAATAATAAAGATCAGATAGTACATAAATAAAATTAAAACAGAAAATAATACTAAATAGCAACAACACAAAAAGACGAACCTTTAGCCAGACTAAGAAAAAAAGAAGACCCAAATAAAAACAGAGACCAAAAAGGAGCTATTACAACTGATACCACAGAAATTCAAGGGCTCATTAGTGGCTACTCTGAGGAACTATATGCCAATACGTTGGAAAATCTAGTAGAAATGGATAAAGCCCTATATACATACAACCTACCAAGACTGACCATGAAGAAATCCAAAACCTAAACAGATCAATAACAAGTAACAGGATTGACACTGTAATAAAAAATCCCCCAGCGAAGAAAAGCTTGGTGCCTGATGACTTCACTGCTGAACTCTACCAAATATTTAAAGAAGCACTAATACCAATCCTACTCAAACTATTCTGAAAAACGAAGAGGAGGGAATACTTCCAAACTCATTTTACAACACCAGTATGGCCCAGACAAAGCCAGATGGCTGAATGCATTAAAACCATTCAAATGCCCAAACCAGACAAAGATACAACAAAAAATAAAACTGCAGGCCAATATCTCCAATAAAAATTGATGCAAAAATCCTCAACAAAATACTAGCAAACCAAATTCAACTAGACATTAAAAATATTATTCATTATGACCAAGTGGAATTTATCCCAGGGATGCAAGGATGATTCAACATATGCAAATCAATCAATGTTATACATATATCAACAGAAAGAAGAACAAAAAGTATATGATCATTTCAATTGGTGCTGAATAAGCATTTGATAAAATTCAGTATCTCTGCATGTTAGAAATCCCCCAAAAAGTGAAATTATCCTTGTTTACAGATGATATGATCTTACATTTGAAGAAACTTAAAGACTCTACCACAAAACCATTAGAAACAATAAAGAAGTTTGGTGAAGTTATAAGATACAAAAATCAACATATAAAAATCAGTTAGCATTTTAATATAACTGACAACAAATAGCCTGAAAAAGAAATAAAAAAAAGTGATCCCACTTATAGTAGCTACACATAAAATTTAATACCTAGGAATTAACCAAATAAGTGAAAGATCTCCACAATGAAATTATGAAACACTGATGCAAGAAACTGAGGAGGACACAAAAAATGGAAAGACATTCTACATCCAGGAATTGAAAGATTCAATATTGTTAAAATGTCCACACTACCCAAAGCAATTAAAAGATTTAATGCACTCCCTGTAATAATTCCAATGACATTCTTCAAAAAAATTTAAAAAGACAATTCTAAAATTTTTATGGAACCACAAAAGACCCAGTGTGGCCAAAGCTATCCTAATCAAAAAGAACAAAATGGAAGAAATCACATTACCTGATTTCAGTTTAGACTACAGAGCTCTATAAAACAGCATGGTTCTGGCATATAAATAGACACATAGACGAACAGAACAGAATAGAAGAGCCAGAAATAAATCTATACATCTCAGTGAATTCACTTTCAACGAAGATACTAAGAGCATATATTGGGAAAATTAAACATCATGCTCCCTAAAAACCAACAGGTCAATGAAGAAATATAATAGAAAGTAAAAAATTTATTGGAACAAATAAAAATGGAAACAACAAAACTAAAACCTATGACATACAGCAAAAGCAGTACTAGGAGGGAAGGTTATACCAATAAAAGCCTACATCAAAAAGTAAAATGATTACAAATAATAAACCTAATGATCCACCCCAAGGATTAAGAAAAGGAAGAACAAATCAATTCCAAATTTAGTATAAGAAAACCAAGAACAAACCAATCCCAAATTTAGTATAAGAAAAGAAATAGTAGAAATCAGCATAGAAATAAATAAAATTGAAACTAAAAATGTAATTCAAGAGATCAACAAAACAAAAATTGTTTTTTTGGAAAAGATAAACAAAATTAACAAACCTTTACTTACAGTAACAAAGAAAAAGAGAGATGGTCCAATTAAATATAATCAAACAGGAGAGATTACAACTGATACCACAGAACTATAAAGAATCATTAGAGATTACTATGAACAACCATATGCCAACAAGTTCAAAATCTTAGAAGAAATGGATAAATCTCTGGACATATACAATCCACCAAAATTGAACCATAAATAAGTAGAAATCTTCAAAAGACAAATAAGAAGCAATGATATTGAATCAGTAATAAAAACTCTCCTAACAAAGAAAAGTCCAGGGCCAGATGGTCTCACTGCTTAAATGTATCGATCTTTTATGAAGAATTAAAACCAATTATTCTCCAAATATTAAAAAAAGTAATTCTTTTTTTTATTTATTTTTTATTTTTTATTGCATTTTAGGTTTTGGGGTACATGTGAAGAACATACAATATTGTTGCATAGGTACACATGTGGCAGTGTAATTTGTTGCCTTCCTCCCCTTCACCTATAACTGGCATTTCTCCCCATGCTATCTCCCCCCAACCCCCCACCCCCCACTGTCCCTCCCCTATTTCCCCCCAACAGATCCCAGTGTGTAGTGCTTCCCTCCCTGCGTCCATGTGTTCCCACCGTTCAACACCCGCCCATGAGTGAGAACATTCTACAGAGCCACCATTACCTTGATACCAAAACCAGACAAGGACACAACACACACAAAAAATTATAGGACAATATCCCTGATGAATGTAGATGGAAAAATCCTGAACAAAATAATAGTAAGAAGAATTCAACAGCACATCGTAGAGATTATACCCCATGATCAAGTGGAATTTATTGCAGGCATGCGAAGATGGTTCAATATATGTAAATCAATATATATGATACATCACATCAACAGAATGAAAGTCAGAAAACATAAGATCATCTCAATAGATACAAAAAGTATTTGTAAAGTCAACATCCCTTTATGATAAAAACTATCAGTAAATTAAGTAAAAAGAAATTCACCTCAACACAATAAAGACCATATACATCAAACCCATAGCTACCATCATACTGAAAAAGTTGAAAGCTTTTTTCTAAGATCTGAAAAAAGGGAAAGATACACACTTTCACTACTTTTATTTAGCATAGCACTGGAACTAGCCAGAATAACCAGGCAAGAGAAAGAAATAAAATAAATCCAAATTGGAAATGAATAAGTCAAATTGCTCCCATTTGCGCATGACATGACCATGTAGTTAGAAAAACCTAAGGACTGTACTAAAAAATAACTGTTGAACTAAAGTTGCAGGATACAAAATCAATGTTCAAAAATCAGTAGCACATATATACAAATAATGAACATTCTGAAAAATAAGAAAGCAATTTAATTTATAAGCACTACAGATAAAACAAAATACCTAGAAATAATTTCAACCAAAGAAGTAAAAGGTATCTACAATAAAAACTATAAAACAAAGATGAAAAAATTGAAGAGGACACAAAAATTAGAAAGATATCTTATATACATGGATTGGAAGAATTGTTAAAATGTTTATACTGCCCAAAATTATCTACAGATTCAATAAAACTCTTATAGAAATATCAATAACATTCTACACAGAAATGGAAAAAACAATGCTAAAATTTGTATGGAACCACAAAGACCCTGAAGAGTTAAAGTGATTCTGAGCAAAATGAACAAAGCCAACTGAAAGCATCATGCCACCTGACTTTAAAATATACCACAAAGCTATAGTAACCAAAACAGTGTTGTACCAACGGACACATAGACCAATAAAACAGAATAGAGAACTCAGAAATAAATCCACATATTTACAGGTAATAAGTATTCAGCAAAGGCACTTAGAACATAAATTGGAGAAAGGATAGTCTCTTCAATAAATAGTGCTGAGGAACCATATGTAGGAGAATAAAACTAGACCCCTATCTCTCAATATATACAAACATCAACTCTAAACAGATTTAAGTGAAAAACCCAAAACTACAAAACTTTTAGAAAAATACACAGGGGAAATGCTTATGAACATTAATCTAGGTGAAGATTTTCTGGATTAAACTACAAAGGCACAGACCACAAAAGCAAAACAGATAAACTGGGTTATATCGAACGAAATATTTTCTGCATAGCAAAGGAAACAGTCAACAGTATGAAGCAACAACCTAAGAATGAGACAATAGTTGTGAATTATACATCCAACAAGGGATTAATATCCAGAATATGTAAGGAACTCAACTCAATAGAAAAAAATAATCTGATTAAAAATGTGCAAGAATTCTGAAGAGACATATCTCAAAAGAAGATGTCCAAATGGCCAGAAAGTATATGAAAACATAATCAATATCAAGTCATTAGGGGAATATAAATGAAAACCACAAGATATCATCTCACTCCAGTTAAATTGGTTATAAACAAAAAAACAAAAAATAAATTTGCTGATAAGGATGCAGAGAAAGAGGAACTCTTACATACTGTTGATAAAATTGTATATTAGTACAGACCTTATGGAAAAGAATATGGAGGATTCTCAAGTAACTAAAAATATAAATACCATATGGTCCAGCAATTCTACTACTGGGTATGTATCCTAAAGAAAGAAGATTAGCATGTCAATGAAATAGTTGCACTCCCAAGTTTATTGCAGTACTATTATAATAGCCATAATATGAAATCAAACCTGTGTCCAAGAGCAGATAGAGAAAATGTGGTATATAGACACAATGGAATATTTAGTCATAAAATAACAAAATTCTGTCATCTGTGGCAATATGGATGAGGCTGGAGGATATTATTTTAGGTGAAATAAGCCAGGCATGGAAAGACAAATACTGCATGCTCCCATTCATATGTGGGAGCTAAAATAGTTGATATCACAGAAATAGAGAATAGAATAGTTCTTACCAAACCCCTGGAAGGATACGGGTAGAGAGGAATAGGAAGATGTTGGTTAACAAGCACAGAATTACAGTTAGTTAGAAGAAATATGTTGTAGTGTTCTATAACACAGCAGGTTGACTATTTTTTTCAAGAATTTATTGTATATCTCAACATAGCTAGATACGATTTTAAATGTTCTCAACACAAAGAAATAATAAATGTTTGAGGGGGTGCATATACCAATTACTCCGATTTGATTATTATACATTGTATACATGTATTATAATGTCACATGCACAGATTAGATATAATTGTTTTGTGTCAAATAAAAAAATAACAGTAAATAAATAAAAATATTTCCACAAAACCAGAACTGGATTACCAAAAGGAAATAAACCTAATGTTTAATATCTGCAATATGCTTGAACACTATAGTAGATGCTTTACAATAATTATTTTAATCTTCAAATTTTTCTTGTGAGATAAGAATACTCACCATTTTGCTAAAATGGAATGATATGGCAATTATCTTGATTAAGATCATACATATAGAGAATGAATCAACGGTTATTCTAGGCATTGTATTTACAGTTTCTCCTCTATCTGCTTACCTGTATTTTCTGATTGTTGAGGGTTTTAATTTATTGTTTATAATAAATGATTTAAAAAGAAATTATATAGTAATTATGTGTTAAATTGCTTATGTAATGCTGTCTGAGAGACAGAAATACTATAGCAAGAAGATAAGAATATTCTGATATTTTAAAAGGCATGTACATAATTCTCATAAAATCACCATTCAGCACAGGTTTTCAAAGCCTGTATGAAAACACCTCAAAAGTTCACTTTCTTAAAATATTGTTTTAAATAAATATTTTAGCTACTATTTCAATTACCCAAGTGATTTGACTTCTAAACAGTAACTTTCAGATTAGTTGTAAAGCATAGTCTGTTTATTAAAAAGATATATCACCTGCTTTAAAGCATACAAATGCTATTTTACGCACCTTTAGTGTCTACACACCACCTTTGGATAAATTTAATTTGTTTTTACCACTCCTGAAGGGTTGATGTCCTCTGGATTAATTCGTACATTTACGTTCTGAAACTGAAATCTGTCAACCAAGCCCTAGACCAATGTGAGATCACATTTGACTTTGTTCATGAGCTACTAAATAGCCTCTCTTACTGACGTTTCTTTATTCTTTATTTCCTTAGAATAAACTTCATCAAATGAGACTTACGAACAATGTAATGTTTTTTATGTGGCAGTCTATGCCTATTTTATGCATCAAATCCACTATCTCATTAGTGTCTACCACTTTGTTGGTGAACCAGAATATCTATAGAAAAATAATTTTGACCTTTTAAAGCCAGGTAAATCCAAAATTATAACAACATGAAAAGTTTTCAGCTAAAGTAATTATGATGAACTACCTACAAGATGGCAGTGATATGTAGTCAGTCAATGAATTGTACAATTCAGTTTTAGAAATTACTTGATAAGGAACTGGACTACTCTAGAGTAGCAATTGGGCACATATGTAGCAGGTTGCATTTTATGTTTTTAAAACATGATTTTGCATAGTGGGAGTAGGGTAATAGTCATTAGGAACAGATAATGCAGAAATAACTCCATTGAAATTTTACCTCATCTTTGGCTAATGAGATTTTCTTTCTTTCTTTCTTTTTTTTGAGACAGAGTCTCACTCCATCACCAGTCTAATGGGATTTTCATGGCCTTCTTGTTACAGTCTTATCAATTTTTTTTTAAATATAATTTCAACTTTTATTTTAGATATACAGGTACATATACAGGTTTGTTACATGTGTATGTTGTATGACCAAAGTTATACATGTTTCATTAAAAAATTTAAAAACAAAACAAAAGCTTGACCTGTGATACAGTAATGCACCATTTTTCATGTGATTGCTTTTGCTCAATATTACAAATGTTTTCTTCAGTATGGTGCATTGTTATTTATTTGGTATAAGTATGAATGAAGATAGACCAAATATATTTTATATCATAGTTTTTTTCTTGGAAATGATTAGAGACTTAAAATAAGTCTGTAATGGTAGGTGTACCCTATTGAAGATTTTTTAAAGAATACCTTTTGTTTGAGCACAATGGCTCACACCTGTAATTCCAGCACTTTGGGAGGCTGTGGCAGGCGGATCACCTAGGTCAGGAGTTTGAGACTAGCCTGACCAGTATGGCGAAACCCCATCTCTACTAAAAATACAAACATTAGCGGGCTGTGGTGACGGGCGCCTGTAGTCCAGCTACTTGGGAGGCTGAAACAGGAGAATTGCTTGAACCTGGGAGGTGGAGGTTGCAGTGAGCCGAGATTATGCCACTACACTCCAGCCTAGGCAAAAGGGGGAGACTCTTGTCTCACAAAAACAAAACCAATAATTTTAACCCATTATAGTATTATTTAGTTTCCTGAGAAAATGAGGGTTAAGAAAGTTTCCTTTAACTTCTACAAATATAGGAAGCTTTTTCTTTTCTAGAAAGAAGTAAAATTAGCAAGTGATGAACCTTCCTCTCTAGCTATTTGTTAAGGCTCCTATACATGTATAGGTTGACTTGAACTCCTAGGGCTTTTTTTTTTTTCCCTAAAGATTTCATTAGAATTTTTTGAATTATTCCCACTGTGCTAATTCCCACTGTGTTAACTGTTTTAAGGTTTACATCTATTTATAAAAGTTGCTTCTACAACAAATATAATATAAGAAAATAAAGGGAGTTATTTCTACAGTTCTGTTTGCTCATTACAAAACACTTCAATATATAATGTTATTTCTCGATATTAAAATTGCCTAAAAAATTCCAAGGACTAAAAAAATTGCTTACTTCTTCCTGACAGTAACCATGTTAGACGTCATAAGGTACCACTCACTGACTGAAATAATATATGAGTCATGGCATTGTTTGCAGTGTTCTCATAGTAAAATGAACCAATAGCCAAGCAACTTAAGGTATAAGACAACAATAAAATACATGCCAATTATCAGCTTAACTTGATGTATTTAATCATTTAAAAATATTATTACAGAAATAAGTTAAAATACTAACATTTAAAAATCAGTTACAAATAAAATCTAAAAATCATGTAAGTTTCCTGAGCATGAAATAAATTTCTCTCACCAATACTGAACCAAAAACTATCCTACAAAAAAAATACAGAAATCTCATAGGGAAAATTAAAATCTGTGTTCTTCACATAGCCTTGGCATGTTAAAAGTTGCAGTTCCAAGAGACGTGACTAGTAGGTCCAGTAGCCCCACCACAAAATATCTATTATTGAGAAATGCATATTCAATTGCAATTATGACTTACAGTAAATACATAATTGTATGAACATTCTGTATTCCCCCCTGTGAAATAGAAACAGTTGTTTAATTAACTAAAGTCCTTTCTAGTGATCCATGGATCATTTCCCCGAGGCCAGCCACACTTTTAAATGCTATTACTAAAATTTGACAACCATGTAGTGCCAGTGCAAGGCATGTCAGCCTGTCTAAGGTATTAACCTCATTATGAAGATTTGAGCTATCAATAGACTTCAAGATCAGTTAACATTTCTCTGAAAACATTGCATATCTTTTAAAAAATTATTAAACTTCTAATTACAGAAGAAGTATGAGGTGTTATTTGGTAAGATACATCCAGATGTTTCTTTATGATTTGTTATATTTCTCAATTTTGTTAAACACCTAAATTTATCTGTACATCTGTGTATTACAAAAGCAAAGAAAAATAAATAATGAAATATTAATTATTGGAAAAGGAGTAACTTTATGCTTCATTAAAATAAAGGAAAACAAAAAGTAATGAGGCCTTTATTCTGTCTGGAAAGCAATAGAATGCTAAAGAAGAGAGCATTAATAAAACAGTAGCTGTGTAATAAAGAAATGCTGTGGATTATAACTACACAAGGAACTTTTAATTCAGGTACTATGGCAATTTATTCATTTACGTGTAGATTTGTTAGAAGTGCTGTTCCATTTAGACAAATTTAATAACAATCTCAGATTCACTTTGTATTCCAAATACTGATGATATAATTGCATTCATCCATAATAATTTTATGAGAAAACATATACTTGTAAAATAGTTAGCTAAAATAGTTAACTAAATAAAATAAGAGGTAAAGTCTATTTTCTAAAAAAAAAAAAAAAAAAGTCAGAGTTGGCCTGTTTAATGATACATGAAAAAAAACTATTTGGCCTTATTAAGATATTACCAACTAAATTAGTGTACTTAATTAAATGACATCAAATTACCAAAATGTCATGCTACAAATAAAGCAGTACATTCTCTAGAGCGATGTAGTAATCATGGCAACTCAACAACAGTTTTCACTTTTTTTTTTAATCAGTATAAATTTGTGGTAGTGATTGTGACATCACTGCTGATTAATCTCTGTTTAGATTAGAGGATACATGCAAAGTAATCTGTAGGCTTTTTAGGATATAGAAAGACTGAGGAGAGTATTTTGAGATACATCCCGTGACACTATAAAAGCTCTCATTGTCTAAACTTTTATTAAACTTTAAATATCTTCAGTAAAGGCTGAAAATGAGCAATGGTAATTATTAAAAATTTAATAAACTGACCATCTTTGGATATCCTTATTCATATTTCACATGGATTGTACACTATAGGACTTGTTACTCAATGAAAAGCCATTCATCCTAGTATTGTTTTCTGCCACTGTCAGTATCAGAATTCTGAGAGGCAGTTGATTGAGGCATTTTAGGATACACTAAATATTGTAACTACTATAACATTTTGATGCCTTCATCAACTCCCATATTTTTATAAACAGAAGATGGCATAATTTTAGGCCCATAACAAGTTTAGAATTGTTGCAAAATATGTGTAAGCATGATAATGCATATGAAGTTTTTCATAAGTTTTAATGCATATATCAGAATATGATGGTGTTGTTGCTATTCCTGTGATGACAAGAATGACAGTGAAGCTGGTTTTGCAGTAGTACTGAGAGAGTTATGGTTACAATCACTGTCACATGTTACCTATTATTTTGGGAATTATAAGGGTATGGGAAACCTAAGATCAACAGAGTTGTTCGTTTCCTTTTGCTACTGAAGACATTCATTTGAGAACTTACAATATGCAAAAGACACAGGCAAGATGTTACAAGTCTGAAGAGTAGAATTAAAATATAGTATTATTTAAATGAGCCACTAGTTTCAAAGTATTCCACACACTGTGGATTTTTACCTCCTCACTTCAGGAGGGAATATCTATATTAAATTATTTTGACTATAAAATGAAATATGCATTTTTTTCTTAATTAAATTAGAAAAATGTATTATAAAATAATTGATAAAATATTTACCCATTTCCAGTATTTGAAAAAAAAATACATCATTCATCTCAGATCCAATGTAGCATTATGGATAATTATTTTTCTAATACATGCTCCTGCAATTGCTAAATTTTGGTACTAAGAATAACCTATAGAGAAAAAATGTGTATAATTTTACTGTTGGCCAAAATATTTTGCTCTAAGTAAGATATAGTATTTGAGTTCATAATAGTTGAATTAGTGCTTTTGTGAGTGGATCAGCTGGCATACAAAAGTAAGTATATGTACCCTACTCCTCTTCTGATCATGAAGTTTTAAAGAAGATGGTCAGTCATGAGTGGAACTATTTTGGTGGAGAAAAGTTGATATGAGTTTTGGGAAGATACTTTTCTATTGCAAGTCATATTTGTTTGGAAGTTTTTAAAAAAATATAGTTTAAGCAATAGAACTATAGCTATGTGTATAATAAGAAATGGGGGCCCAGTGAAGTTGAATTATGGTTCAAAAGACAATGTAAAAAATGTCATACACTATAGGGTCATGGAGACTATAGAGAAGCACCAAAATCATAAGCATATATTAGGTTTATTTATTAAGTTTCTTGTGTGTGTGTGTGTGTGTGTGTGTGTGTGTGTGTGTGTGTGTGTGTACTGGGGATGTTGGCATATGTATACATATATATATATATATATATATATAGTGGATAAGTGGTGTGAAATGCACTATATTCAATAGAGATGTGATTAAAATAATCAAATATTAGAATGTCAAGCTAGCCCATTATTTGTCCTTATTGCATCCTGAAATCATTTAAAAATTAGTAGACTATTCTATTTTAATGATCTATCAACACTCTTTCTACTTCATCCTACAAACTAGGATGCCTACGATGAAGAATATGAGCGCAAACTATGACTATTCATGAGAGAAAAATTACATCTAGGTGATAAACAATGAGTAAGATTTATATAAAATGTTTATTTTCCTTAATTTTATCTTATTGTAAACATCATTTCTGCTTCAGAGAAACAGAATGGTAAGATAACTGAGAATAGAGATATTTTATATTATTTGATTTTATATTTTATGTTATTATTATTGTTATTGAGATTATCTTAATACCCTTTGATGCACATACTTTGTTTTTAGAGAGAAACTGGTCTAAGATATGATCTGTGAAAATCACACCAGAGTCACTGAATTTATTCATCTTGGTTTTACAAACAACCCGGAGATGCAAGTTTCCCTCTTTATTTTGTTCCTGGCCATTTACACAGTCACTTTGTTGGGCAACTTTCTCATTGTCACAGTTACCAGTATGGATCCTGCACTTCAAACACCCATGTACTTCTTTCTTCGAAATCTGTCACTTCTTGAAGTATGTTTCACCTTGGTTATGTTGCCAAAGATGCTTGCAGATCTAGTGTCCCCAAGGAAAATCATCTCTTTTGTGGGCTGTGGTACCCAGATGTACTTCTTGTTCTTATTTGGCAGTTCTGAATGTTTCCTTCTCTCTATGATGGCTTATGATTGCTTTGTGGCCATCTGCAACCCTCTCCATTATTCAATCGTAATGAACAGGTCCCTATGCTTGTGGATGGCTATAGGCTCTTGGATGTCTGGTGTTCCTGTGTCTGTGCTACAGACAGCTTGGATGATGGCCCTTCCTTTCTGTGGAGCAAATGCCGTGGATCACTTTTTTTGTGATGGTCCCCCAGTGTTGAAACTAGTCACTGTGGATACAACCATGTATGAAATGCAAGCACTTGCCTCCACACTCCTGTTTATCATGTTTCCCTTTTCTCTCATTTTGGTTTCCTACACCCACATTATCATAACAATTCTGAGGATGCCCTCTGCTACTGGCCGCCAGAAGGCATTTTCTACTTGTTCCTCACACCTCATTGTGGTGTCCCTCTTCTATGGAACAGCCAGCCTGACCTACCTGCGGCCCAAATCAAATCAGTCCCCAGAGAGCAAGAAGCTAGTGTCACTGTCCTACACTGTCATCACACCTATGCTAAACCCCATCATCTACAGCCTGAGGAACAATGAAGTGAAAGGGGCGGTCAAGAGGACAATTGCTCAAAAAGTCTTACAGAAGTTACATGTGTTTTGACTTCTATTGGGTAAGAAAGCTTCCAAAGTAGGAACAGCAGAACCTACTAACGAAAGCTTAAAACAGAGTGAAAGAGGTGCTCTTATTTCATCACTAACTGATGGGTGCATTTCTTTTTTTTTTATTTTTTTTTTTTCTCTTTTTTTTTTTTTTATTGCATTTTAGGTTTTGGGGTACATGTGAAGAACATACAATATTGTTGCATAGGTACACACGTGGCAGTGTAATTTGTTGCCTTCCTCCCCTTCACCTATATCTGCCATTTCTCCCCATGCT
>CAUYQU010072624.1:0-27161 GCA_963574635.1 Cheracebus regulus | reverse complement strand
AAAAGCCCAGTTCTCCCTCAACTCGGGGCCACGGGTTGGAGAGACATGAGTCCTCCGTGGTCGCCGGCAATAAAGACCCTGCAATTCGTCATACTTTTGTCTTGGTGCTGATCTTCTTATCTCGCTAAAATACAACACATGAAGTCTGCCCCCTGTGTCCGGTCTGTGTCTGCGTCACCACACTCACCTCCGAGGTCTGTGGAAGTCACCTGCTGCATTGCTCCCAGCGTCTCCGATTCTGGCCCCGGGCGGGAGGGACGGGGAGCTTGCAGTGAGGCCAGTCCTGTGGCTCCAGTCCTCTGTCTGCCTCAGCTCCTCTTGCTGCTGAGGCTACTTTGTTTTTTTTTTGTGGCTTTGTCATTTCCTATGCCCTGGTTCCAGATACATTTTGAAAACTTTCCATCTTATTGGCATTTTCTGGGCTTGTGAGGGAAACAGGGATGGTGGTGAGTCTCAAACCCTTGACACTCCAAATTCATTTGTGCTCCAGGACCACTTTCTAAACCTGTAAAATCTATGTTCCAGCCTGGGCAACTTAGTGAGACCCCAACTCTACAACAATTAAAAAATTAGCCAGGTGTGGTGGTGTGTGCCTGTGGTCCCAGCTACTTGGGAGGCTGAGGCAGGAGGATGGCTTGAGCTCAGGAGGCTGCAGTGAGCCATGATCATGCCACTGCACTGCAGCCTGGGCAACAGAGTGAGACCCTGTTTCAAAAAAAAAAGAAAAGAAAAGAAAAAATTTAACCTATAGGTTTTAGAATCCCAGCATGGTAGGGAGTGTCTCTGTGACCTGGGGCTGGGGGAGAGACATTTTCACACTGAGTGGACATTTATGGGCGCTCTACTCTGCACCTGGCATGGTGGGGCCAGTGGTCACATGCCAGGTCAAGGGCACAAGCAGGGGACTCAGACTTTACCACTTAATTGCTGTGTGACCACAAACAAGGGATGCCGCCTCTCTGAGCCTCAATTTCCTCCTCCATAAAATCGACTTCATAGCACTATTCAGCTTGTGCAATTTTTGTAATAATTATGCCTGAGAAGGGATTCGCAGAAGGCTTATCACAGAATTAGTAGGTTTCAGTAGTAGATTTTAGTTAGAAAACACAAATTCCTTTTTTTTTTTTTAGATGGAGTGTGGCTCTGTCACCCAGGTTGGTGCGCAATAGTGCAGTCTTGGCTCACTGTAACCTCCGCTTCCCGGGTTCAAGTGATTCGCCTGCCTCAGCCTCCTGAGTAGCTGAGATTATAGGCACGTGCCACCACACCCAGCTTATTTGTGTATTTTTAATAGAGATGGGGTTTCACCTTGTTGGACAGGCTGGTCTCAAACACCTGACCTCAAATGATCCGCTCACCTAAGCCTTTTAAAGTGCTGGGATTACAGACATGAGCCACTTCGCCGGGTCTGATCTTTTTTAACACCTCAGAGGATAATATGCTGGCCCTGTACAATGATATGCTGGTAAGAGTTTGTGAGCAGGGTGCCTGATAAGACCGAGTGCTGGAGGGTAGAGGTAAGTCCCAGAACATATATGGGGTTTGTCTCAGTGAAATCTGTGTCAAGTGGTATAAAATATGAGAGGATATTTCCTATGTGACATATACTCTCACCCCCTACAGTTAAGAAAAACACTTAGCAGAGATTTGCTTTTTTTTTTTTTTGAGACAGTCTGACTCTGTTGCCCAGGCTGGAGTGCAATGGCACAATCTCAGCTCACTGCAATCTCTGCCTCCTGGGTTCAAGCGATTCTCCTGCCTCAGCCTCCTGAGTAGCTGGGATTACAGGTGCGAGCCACTATGCCTGGTTAATTTTTTGTATCTTCAGTAGAGACAGGGGTTTTACCGTGTCAGGCCAGGCTGGTCTCGAATTCCTGACCTTGTGATCCACCTTCCTCGGCCTCCCAAAGTGCTCGGATTATAGGTGTGAGCCACTGTGCCCGACCTAAAATATTTAAAAAATATTTTTAACAACAACAACAAAAAACAAAAATTTTTTTCTATTTATTCTTTTTTTCTTTTTTTTCCAGTAGCTCATCAGAATCAGCTGGAATAACAAAAAATATTTTTAATGCAAAATTGAGGTGGTGGGAAGGTAAGGGAACTCCTGGAGTCCAGAAATCTTATGGAAATATAAATCCAGAGGTGGCTGATGTTGGAGATGGTGCTTGTGAGAAAATCTAATTTTGATGGCGAGAACCTGCGTGACTCAAAATGTGAAGGGAAAAGAGAACCCAAACCCAAGCAGGATAAGATGCCAGAGTGGAGACCATGTGGCTGCCAGAACCCCAGGAGGCAGTACCCTCCAGTAGGTACACTGGGAAAAAAAAAATGCCCCTCCCACAGACGTAGGTGGTGGGGGTAATTAGTCTCCACCTTGTTAGTGAGCAAATGATTGAAAGAAAGCCGTCTGTTACTAAGCCTGCACTCACACAAATGTGGGGCCTAAATTCCTGCCGTCTGACAAGTCTGAAATTTCATCTAATGTGTGCTTAGGAATGTTCCCAAGTACATGGCAAGATTAAACAGAAGTCAGCTAAGAAGATGCTGAAGCAATTCTCAAGTAGTTCCCAAAGATAAAGTTCTGAGGAACATGACTTAGCTATTCAAAGGAGCTGGGCATGGTGGCTCACACCTGTAATCCCAGCACTTAGGGAGGCGGAGGTGGGAGGATGGCTTGAGGCCAGCAGTTCAAGACTGGCATGGGCAACATAGGGAGACCCTGTCTCTACAATACAAAAGTTAGCCCAGCGTGGTGGCATGCGCCTGCAGTCCCAGCTACTCAGAAAGCTGAGGCTGGAGGATTGCTTGACCCAGGAGGTCAAGGCTGCAGTGAGCCATGGTTGTGCCACTCCACTCCAGCCTGGGCGACAGATTGAGACCTTTTTCAAAGAAAGAAAAAAGCTGTTAACATCAAAGTCATTAAGGTAAAAAACAGTATTAGATATTGTGGGATAGTAGAGAATTTGGTCGGCCTTTGTGTCCAGTTGCTGGGAGGGACTCTTTAAATCCTTGGCATTTCCCAAGCGACAGGGGCATTACCATTAACATGGTGGGCCCCTTGGGCCATACTTGATAGTTTAGACTCAAAAGGTGACTAACAGTGCACTTCTCATTTATGGTAATGAGTCAGAATGATGGCTGTCAGTGCCAGAAGAGCCACTCTGAGATGATGAGAAAACTGGACTTTGAGCCGTGGTATCAACTTGACAGTCTGGGAGGGGAAGGAAGCTGGAGACTGAGTTCAGTTCCATGACCAGGGATCCAGTCAATCATGCCTGCATAATACAACCCCAGTAGGCGGGGCGCGGTGGCTCATGCCTGTAATCCCAGTACTGTGGGAGGTCGAGGCGGGTGGATTACCTGAGGTCAGGAGTTTGAGACCAGCCTGGCCAGTAGTGCCCCGTCTCTACTAAAAATTAAAAAAATTAGCCAGGTGTGATGGAGCACATCTGTAATCCCAGCTACTTGGGAGGCTTGAGTCAGGAGAATCACTTGACTCTGGGAAGTGGAGGCTGCAGTGAGCCGAGATCTCACCACTACATTCCAGCCTGGGCAACAGAGGGGGACTCTGCCTCAAAAAAAAAAAGAAGAAGAAAAATACCCCCTACACATAAGTCTCTCCATATATAACTGAAAAAACTCAAGATGCTGATAGAGGTATATACTACTTTGATTTTATATTTTTTAAAATTTATACCTTGTGATGCAAGTTAACTACCGTGATTTTAAAAGGGAGAATGCACAATATTTAGATTGATGTTTATTTGCATATGCCTTAGAAAACTGTTGAAAGACATACATTAAAAAAGCAAAACCAAGAAAACAACAAAATCCCAAGCCAAGAGCAACGACACCTGTATGGAATAGTTTTTAGTTCTGCAAAGGACAGCAATAAGAGATTCCTCACAGCATCTTTAGATACTTTTTTTTGGTTGAGTCTTGTGAATAGAATACATATTCTAGAATTAAAATAAGCTTAAAATGAACAAAAAACAAGTTTATTCCCACAGCTATTCAATTTCACATAGACTTGAAAACAATGATCATATAATAAATACGTGGCTTTTCCTACTGAATATTTGCTATTCATCTGAAGTACCTCAGAAAATACAAATAAGAATCTTACACTAGGATTTGTTGACATGACATGACCACAAATTGTCAAATTTCAAAGTCCTCTCAATAGCCTTTCAATCCTAGTAATTCAGATACACCTGGATTCCTGACAATTGTTACTTGTTTTCTTTCATTACTTTGGCTCACTTTTACGAGTTCTCTTGTTAGCATTTTTTTTCTCAGATCTTTGCAAAACCATCCTTTATGGTGAAACAATCTTGAAGGATTCTCCACAAATGCAGGAAAAAGCATTGCTAACAAAGTGCTAAGTCAGAAGTGTCTTGGGACCTCTTTGAAAACAAGATTCGGCCAGGCGCGGTGGCTCACGCCTGTAAAGTAATCCCAGCACTTTGGGAGGCCGAAGTGGGAGGATCGCTTGGGTCCAAGAGTTCGGGACCAGCCTAGGGAACATCGCGAGACTCCCATCTCTATTTAAATAATATTTAAAAAGAAGAAGAAAAATAAGATTCAACAGGGGTCTTGTCTGTTTCCATTTCGGAGTGTGCTTCCTTCTTCAATTGCACATTGCCATATTCCCTTCCAGTTTGCATTCCCCCTAATGACTGAGTTAACTGAGTTTCATTTGCTCAGTTTAAACTGGCACAGCCTGTTCTTTTGATCCGAAAAGAGTCACTTAGCTATTCCTTGCCACCAATCTCGTCATCACAGCCGACTCAGTCGGCCAGAGGACTGAGGGTCTCGGAGGCAGTCAGCGCTACAGCAAAGGCGACTGCCGCGAAGTCCATCTGCGGGGGATCCGCGTCAAAGGCTGCTTCTCTCGCCTTGCAGCCTTCCACGAACAGCCTGCGGCGTTCCTCGAAATCCCGTAGTAATCTGACCGGGATCATGGAGCTACCATCCAGATACTCGCGGAACAACAGCTGCTGGTTAATTCCTAAGAAACCGAGCTGCTGATGGGGGTCTGGCGCGGACGCCAGACCCGGGACGCTGCTGGGGATGGGCCCGGGCACAGGACTCGGCAGCCGTGCCATGGACCGCGCACCTTCGGCCACTGGGCCTTCCCCGGCCTCCTGCGCCCGCCCCCCGCCGCCGACTGCCCCCTGCAGTACGTCGCTGACGCCACTCGCTGTGCCCACCTGTGGGACGCTGCTGTCTCCGGGGAACTCGGACATCTCCGACAGCCCAGTCGGCTCCGCCATAGTCAGAGCGTTTCTACGGAGATGGGAGTAACGGCACTGCGCTGCTGTACGCGGGACGTGCGCATGCGCGAATCTGGGTGCGCGCGAGAACGCTGCGAGTGCGAGAGTGTGCGCATGCGTAAGCAGGGTGCGCAGTCCTCGACCGTCCCCTAGCGGTCCTGAGTGCCATTACGTCTGTAGCCGCCTGTCTTCTGAGCGCCTGAGGACCTGAGGACCATGTGATATTTTAAATTACAACCACTTCAATATTAATGTAAAGTTTCTTATAAGGTCATTTTCCAGCCCCCTTTTTTTTTCTTGAGAACGGGTCTCACCCTGTCGCACAGGCGGGAGTGCAGTGGTACAATCTTACTGCTGCCTTGACCTCCTGGCCTTAAGCCATCCTCCTGCCTCAACCTCTGGAGTAGCTGGGGCTGCAGGTGCGCACCACCACACTCAGCTAATTTTTTATTTTTTGTAGAGATTGGGTCTCACTGTGTTTTCCAGGCTGGTCTCGAACTCCTGGCCTCAAGTGATCATCCTGCCTTGGCCTTCCAAAGTGCTGGGATTACAGGCCTGAGCCACTCGGCCTGGCCTATAAGTAATATTTTGACACTGCAAGTCTGGGGTTTCCCAAAACCACCTTTAGGTTTGATAATTCCCAGAGCTCACTGAAATCTGTTATACTCACAGTCATGCTTATTACAAAGGACACAGATTAGAAGAGATGTATAAGGCACAGTCTGGGATGGGGAGGGCTCCAAATATGAAGTTCCTGTGTCCCTAGGGACCTGTTCCCCTTTGCCGTCCATGTGCGGCAGTAAGTGCAGGGGTAGTGCCAACATAGGACTCTTACCCAGGCTTTGGTGTCCAGAGTTTTTATTGGGGTTTCACTACATAGGCATGCTTGATTAAACCATTGCCCATTTTGTTGAAGTCAATCCCCAGCCTCCTACCTGATATCACATGGCTCCAAGCCCCAACTCTCTAATGATATAGCTAGTCTTTCTTGTGTGGCTAGCTCTGATCCTGATAACCAAAAATGTGAAAGTCTATGTTCCATTTAAAACCAGTCAGCTTGTGCTGGTTTCCCAGCACGTTGGCAAGCAAAGGTGGGAGGACTGCTTGAGCCCATGAGTTCAAGACCAACCTGGGCAACATGGTGAGACTCCTGTCCCTACCAAAAAAAAATTAGGTAGGCAAGGTGGCATGTGCACCTGTAGTCGCAGGTACTCAGGGGGCTGAGGTGGAAGGATGACTTGAGGTTGGGAGGTCGACTGTACAGTAAGCTATGATTGCACCACTGCACTCCAGCTCTGTATGACAGAGTGAAATCCTGTCTCAAAAAAAAAAATCCTTGGAATGTAACTGGAATCGAAATATGAGAGTTGCTGGCAATTGAACTTCATGAGAATCCATCTAAAAATTCTGACCTATCACAGGTCATGTCTGGAAGCTGATTGGGTTGGAAATCATTGTGACTCACGTGCACCTTGCTTTGTTTCTACAATTATCTTGGAGAGATGGAGTGAGTCCTCCCACATGTGACATATATTCTTCAAAAGGCACATTTGAGCTATTATGCAGAAGACTCAAGAAAGGACTTCTTTGGAAGGTAACTTTAGATAGATGGCTTGGTTACTGGAGGGAATTTGTAATTATGAATTAGCTGTAAAGTCTCCAAAATTCAGTGTGTTTTCCATTTTGAATGGCTATAATAATACACTGCTCAGTACCTGCATGTCAAAGAAAAGAGGCCAGAGAAACGCTCTGGAAAAATAGAAAGATCAAGTAAAAATTATTAAACTAAGTTTTAATGCTGACTCTCCAACTACTTTATTTTTATATTTTTGAGACAGAGTCTCACTCCGTCACCCAGGCTGGAGTGCAGTGGCGTGATCTCAGCTCACTGCAACCTCACCTCCTGGGTTACTGCATCTTATGCCTCCTGGGCTCAAGCAATTCTCCTGCTTCAGTCTCCTGAACAGCTGGGATTACAGGTGCCTGCCACCTCGCTCGGCTAATTTTTGTATTTCTAGTAGAGGTGGGGTTTCGCCATGTTGGCCAGGCTGGTCTCGAACTCCTGACCTCAAGTGATTTGCCTGTATCAGCCTTCAAAAGAAAGTGCTGGAGGCTGGGCGCAGTGGCTTATGCCTGTAATTCCAGCACTTTGAGAGGCTGAGGCAAGCAGATCATGAGGTCAGGAGATTGAGACTGTCCTGGCCAACATGGTGAAACTCTATCTCTACTGAAAATACAAAATTAGCTGGGTTTGGTGGCATGTGCCTGTAATCCTGGCTACTTGGGAGGCAGAGGCACGAGAATCGCTTGAACTCGGGAGGTGGAGGTTGTAGTAAGCCGAGATTGTGCCACTGCACTCCAGCCTGGCAACAGAGGAGTTGCCATCTCAAAAAGCAAAACAAAACAAAAAAACATTTTAAAGAGATCGTATTCTCTATTTGAAGGCTGAGAGAGTTTTTCTTCTGACAACACTTCTGACACCAAATATATGTGGGATTTTCCACAATGATTCTCCAAAACAGAGTGTCCCACAATTCCATTCTGACAACTATCTGCAGTTAATGAAGACCCCACAGGACCCATAAGACTATGCCCACTTCAGATGCCAGCCACAAATGGAGTGCATAGGCTACCCACATTTCTATCCAGCCAAGTACAAATTCAGGAGTTCCCATTACCATCCCTCAGGTTTGATAATTTGCTAGAACTCACACAATTTAGTAAAGTGCTATATTTACTACTACAAGTTTAATTAATTTATTTCGAGACAGAGTCTCACTCTCTCACCCAGGCTGGAACGCACTGACGTGATCTCAGCTCACTGCAACCTCCTCTGGGTTCAAGTGATTCTTGTGCCTCAGCCTCCTGAGTAGCTGGGATTACAGGTGTGTTAAGACCACACCTAGCTAATTTGTGTATTTTTAGTAGAGACAGGGTTTTCATATCTTGGCCAGGCTGGTCTTAAACTCCTGTCCTCAAGTGATTCACCCTCCTCGGCCTCCCAAAGTTCTGGGATTACAGGTGTGAGCCATCGTGCTCGGCCAGTACTAGTTTATTATAAAGGATACAACTCAGGAAGAGCTACTTAGAAGAGATGGATAGGGTGGATGTAGGCGGGGCACATAGAGCTTCCATGCCCTCTCTTGGTGAGACTCTCCCAGCGCCTTGATGTGCTCAATCTGGAAACTCTCAGACCCTGCTGTTTAGGGACTTTATGGAGGTTTAATTACATAGGCATCATTGATAAGTCAGTTACCACTGGTGATTGACTCAATCTCCAGCACCTTGCTCCTCTCCCCTTACCTGTAGGTTGGGGATGGGGCTGACAGTTCCAAGCTTCCAGTGAAGCCTTGGTCTTTCTAGTGATAGCCCCCATTCTGAAGCTATCTAAGGGCCACCAAGAGTCACCTCATTAGAGCAAAAGATGTTCCTAACACACTGTCACTCAGTTGATTCAAAGAGTTTTAGGAGTTCTGTGCCAGGAACCAGAAAGACCAAACATTGTATCTTTCTTATTGTAGCACAAAGGCTATTTCTACTTTGAGGATCAATGATTTTCATCTGGTATTTGCTCCTTTTGAAGCACACCTGTGACCCATCCATTGCATGAGAAATGGAGGGATTTTTCTGCTTTCCTTGCGGAAGACAGTACGTATGGGTAGATCTTGGTGAAAGGGGAAGTAGGAACAATTTAGTCATTGTAGTTAGCTGACAGAGAACCACCTCCCACTTTCCTTTTTGTGTCTTTCGTTCAATCCCTGAAGAAAACAGAACCTTACCCACCATCCTAGTCATGTTTGCTTCAGAGCTGGGTGTCCAATGCCCATTTATTGGAAGGTTTCCCACATTCAGCATCTGCAGGTGGGCATTTCTCCGGAAGCAGATGAGTCTGGATCTCAGATATGAGGTCATATGTTTAGGTTTCCATAAAGAAATGGTTTTTTTTTTTTTTTTTTTTTTAAGAGACGGGGTTTCACCATGTTGGCCAGGCTGGTCTTGAACTCCTAACCTCAAGCAATCCACTCGCCTCAGCCTCCCAAAGTGCTGGGATTACAGGCATGAGCCACCTCACCCGGCTGGAATTCAGTTTCAATGTGTATTTAATTCAAATTCATTTGGAATGTGTATTTAGCTATTCTAAGGATGTGTGTTGATCCAGGAACTATAGATTCTTATATGCTGCCCCTCACAACTCCCAAAACTTTGCATGTTTAACCTTTGTAAGATTTCACCACTTATAAGGATGTAGAATGGTTGGGTGTGGTGGCTTTCACCTGTAATCCCAGCAATTTGGGAAGCCGAGGCTAGTGGATCACTTGAGGTCAGAAGTTCGAGACCAGCCTGGCCAACAGGGCAAAACCCTATACAAAAATTATCTGGGCATGATGCCACATGCCTATAGTCCCAGCTATTCAGGAGGCTGAGGCAGGAGGATCGGTTGAACCTGTGAGGTGGAGGTTGCAGTGAGCCGAGATCCTGCCCGCACTCTAGCACTGCAGCCAGGGTGACAGAAGGCTGTCAAAAAAAAAAAAAAAAAAAAAAGGGATGTAGAAGAAAGGGAGGGAGGAGTTTAGGGTAAATTTAAGAGGAATAGAGTGTCGAGTAATATATCCAGGGTCCCACAGGTGATCAAAGCCAGAACTTGAACACACGCAGTCTGATACCAGAAGTAATGCTCTTGACACTTTTCCCGAATCCTCCTCCTCTGCCTCTTGAGAGGCCAACCCTGTTAGGCCAGTGCCCTTTAGTGGGAAGAGTTCATGATCTGAGTCAGATGGACTTGTAAAGACCATCAATCCTATGAGCCTCCAGGCACTTTCCTGGAAACATTAAGTGACAAAATAGTTAACTAAGCTGTTTAGAACTCTGGAAGTCCAAGTGATTATCATTCTTACTGTTTGGGCAACAACCCCTTTTTCTCTAGACCTGAGTTCAGCTTCCATCAGGGGTAGGAACCCAAGATTTCTGTCTCTGGCCAAAAGAACCCTCAGAGAAAGCCTCTCAGGGCAACCCAATACATAGAAACCCCAGGCTGATTTCAGGAATCCACAAGTAGTGTTTTGACTTTGATACACTCATCACATCAGAGAAGGAGATGGTAAGGCTAAAACCAAGCTTCATGAAGATTATTTTGGAGAGTTTTATATGTATTGTACAGCTATCATGTAACACTTCTTCAAGTTCAACAATCCCCTCTGTGACCGTTAAGTAGAAAGGCATGCAATCAAGAAAGTCAGGAAAAATGCTATATTCTAACTCAGCGAGGATATGTTTGTCTTCAAAGAACCTAAAAATCTATTGCTTGTACCATGGGGAAAAAAAATCCACAAAGTGGTGAAAGAGCTACTGCTCCTTGCCTCCCCAAACACCAGCCTAGATGGTCCCCGAGGGAAATTCTACCAAACCTTAGATAATTCCAATGGATTTTTAAAGTGTTCCAGAACTAAGGAAATTCCCAAATTATTTATATGATGTAATAACATCGCTATTTAAGAGTGACAAATGCTGTATAAGAAAATGACACAGCAGCCTCACTTATGAACATGAATGTCTTTTAACAAAAAAGCAGAGATCCAGTAGCACATTAAAATATAATCTCTGGCCGGGCGAGGTCGCTCACGCCTGTAATCCCAGCACTTTGAGAGGCCAAGGTGGGTGGATCACCTGAGGTCAGGAGTTTGAGACCAGCCTGGCCAACATGGTGAAACCTCATCTCTACCAAAAATACAAAACTGGCCGGGCATGGTGGTGGACGCCTGTAATCCCAGTTACTATGGAGGCTAAGGCAGAGAACTGCTTGAACCCAGCAGGCAAAGTTGCAGTGAGCTGATATCACACCACTGCACTCCAGCCTGGGTGGCAACGTGAGACTCCCTCTCAGAAAAAAAAAAATGTGTAAATATATATAATTAATTAATTTGAAGAATGCAAAGATCGTGTATTACTAGTAACTCTAAATGTGAGTCTTCATGGTGGTAGATTTGAAACAATCCTAGGATTACCATCACAGATTCTGAAAAGGTCTTTGACAAAATTCAATAACCATTCTTGATAAAATACACACAGACATACACATACACACACAGCAATAGATAGCTATGTAAACAAGTCTATGAAACTGGTCTGGCGCAGTGGCTCACATCTGTAATTGCAGCACTTTGAGAAACCAAGGTGGGAGGATCACTTGAGCTCAAGAGTTTGAGATCAGCTGGGCAACATGACAAAACCCCATCTCTACAAAAACATATAAAAATTAGTCAGGCATAGTGGTGTGCGCCTGTAGTCCCAGCTACTCAGTAGGCTGAGATGGGAGAACTGCTTGAGCCTTGGAGGCAGAGGGTGCAGTGAGCCAAGATTGCTCCACTGCACTCCAGCCTGGGCAACAGAGTGAGACACTGTTGAAAAGGGGGGAAAAAAAAGATTTCCATGAAATCAGGAACAAGACAAGGATGCTTCATTGTCTTCCAGCATTGTTTTAAATTAGATAGAAGGTATTAGCCAAAAAACTAATAAAGAGAAAGAAGCCAGAGGTATTAAAAATTGTAAAAGGGGCCAGGCATGGTGGCTCATGCCTCTATTTTAAAAAAAAAATTGTTATTTTTTATCTTTTGTTATTTTTTTAATTTTTTGAGACAGGGTCTCACTCTGTCACTCAGGCTGGAGAGCAGTGGCGCAATCTTGGCTCACTGCAACCTCCTGCCTCAGCCTCCCAAGTAGCTGAGATTACAGGCGTGCACCACCACGTGCAGCTAGGCTCATGCCTCTAATCTCAGAACTTTAGGAGACCAAGGCAGCAGGATAGCTTAAGCATAGGAGATCAAGACCGTATCTCTAAGAAGAAAAAAAAAAAGTGAAAGAGGCAAAACCAAAACCATCATTATTTGCAAATGACTAATTCCTCAACAAGAGAATCATTTGAAAAACTACTATAGACAATTCAGTATATTAAAGGAGGCTATCAAATAAATATGCAGACATCAATTATTTTCAAATACACAGGCAAGCTTTACACGAAAGATCAAGTATCCAGGAATAAATAACCAGACCTATGAAAGACCTACTTTAGGAAAATTAAGGACAAACATTAATGCTCTCCTGAAGAAAACAAAGGAAGTCTTTTAAAAAATGGAAAAATTGCCAGGCATCGTGGCTCATACCTATAATTCCAGCACTTTGGGAGGCCTAGGTAGCTGATCATCTGAGGCCAGGAGTTCAAGACCAGCCTGGCCAACATGGCAAAAACCCATCTCCACTAAAATTACAAAAATTCACTAGGCGTGGTGGTGGGCAACTGTAGTCCCAGCTATTCGGGAGGCTGAGGCATGAGAATCGCTTGGACCCAGGAGGTGGAGGCTGCAGTAAACTGAGATTGTGCCACTGCACGCCACACTGGGTGACAGAGTGAGACTGTCTCAAAAAAAACCCAAAAAAACAAAAAACAAAAAAAAAAAAACACCAACTGATCATTTAAGATATGAAGAAGACTCATGATCTAAAAGATAGCAATTACCCATGAGTTAATGAAGTGTACTATGATTCTAATAAAAATGCTTTGTTTTAAAATAAGGTAAGCTGACTTTGAGGTTGACGTAGTTACATAATGAACAAAATACCCAGAAGCACTATGAAAAAGTATACTGAAAGGCTTTAGCATTACCAGATTTAGAACTAATTAGAAAATCTAAAACACAGTTTTTATATGAAAAGGCATCTTAAAACAATTAGTGGGGCCAGGCATGGCACCCAGCACTTTGGGAAGCTGAGGCAGGTGGATCACCTGAGGTCAGGAGTTCGAGACTAACCTGGACAACATAGTGAAACCCTGTCTCTACGAAAAATACAAAAAATTAGCTGGGTGTGGTGGCGTGGGCCTGTAATCCCAACTACTTGGAAGGCTGAGGCAGGAGATTGCTTGAACCCGGGAGGAGGAGGTTGCAGTGAGCTGAGATCCTGCCACTGCACTCCAGCCTGGTTGACAGAGCAAGGCTCTGTCTGAAAAACAAAAACAAAAAACAGTTAGTGGAGAAAAGATGGACTGCTTAGTAAATGATGTTAGGGAAATCAGGCAATCATCTAAAAAAAATTACACCCTTAATACTATACCTGAGAATAAATTTCAAATGGTTCAAAGATTCAAACATGAACAATGAAAACACACACACAACTACACACACTACAACCTTGGGATTCAAAATACTGCAGGTTTTTTACTTTTGAGACAGAACCTCACTTTGTTATCCATGCTGCAGTGTGGTGGTGTGATCTTGGCTTTACTGCAGCCTCAGCCTGTTGGGCTCAAGTGATCCTTCCACCTCAGCTACCACAGTAGATGGGATTATAGGTGTGTGCCACTATGCCAGGCTAATTTTTCATATTTTTCAAAGAGACAGAGTTTTGCCATGTTACCCGGACTGGTCTTGAACTCCTGAACCTAAGTGGTCTGCCTGCCTCAGCCTCCCAGAGTGCTGGGATTACCGGTGGGAGTCACTGTGCGGGGCCTACCGCAAATTTAAAGGAAAATAGGCAGCAAAAATCACCACAGCCAAAAGGCTTTCCAAAAAGCCAAAGCCTAATGACAAATTGTGAAAAAATATTCGTAACTCATATCCCAAGCTGTTATACCTCGTATCACTAACATGAGTATCATAAATAGCTACTGGATTTAATGAAGAAAGGACAAAATTATCTGTCGGGAAGTGGATAAAGAATATGAACTAGGCACAGTGGCTCAAGCTTATAATCCCAGAACTTTGGGAGGCGTAGGCAGGAGGATCATCTGAGGTCAGGAGTTCGAGACCAGCCTGGCCAACATGGTGAAACCCATCTCTACTAAAAATACAAAAATGAGCCAGACAAGGTGGCACACACCTGTAATCCCAGCTATTTAGGAGGCTGAGGCAAGAGAATCGCTTGAACCTGGGAAGTGGATGTTGCAGTGAGCTGAGATGGTACCACTGCACTTCAGCCTGGGCAACAAGAGCGAGACTTCATCTCAAAAAGAAAAGAAAAAAAAAAGAATATGAACAGAGACTTTATGGAAAAGGGAATATGTGTGTGTGTGTGTGTGTGTGTGTGTGTGTGTGTGTGTGACTCTTTAAAAGATATTTAACTGGCTGGGTGCAGTAGCTCACACCTATAATTCCGGCACTTTGGGAGGCTGAGGTGGGTGGATCGCCTGAGGTCAGGAGTTCAAAACCAGTTTGGCCAGCATGGTAAAATCCCCTCTCTGCTAAAAATACAAAAATTAGCCAGGTGTGGTGGTACATGCCTGTAATACCAGCTCTCAGAAGGCTGAGGCAGGAGAATCACTTGAGCCTAGGAGGCGGAGACTGCAGTGAGCAGAGATCTCACCACTGCACTTCAGCCTGGACAACAAGAGCAAAACTCCATCTCTAAAAAGAAAAAAAGATAATTTAACTTCACTCATAATAAAAGCAAATTAAAACTGATATACTATTTTTTTCAAATATCAGATTCATAAAAGCTGGATAATTGTTGGTTTAGTGTGTTGGCTAGGCTGTCATGAAACATCCTTGATCATCAATTGCTGGTGGGAGTGCAAAGCAGGACACATATAGTGCTGCACAGCAATATCCATACAATTTTAAAGGAGTACCTTTGGCCCAGAATTCTCACTTCTACGGAATCAGCCTACAGATATTACACGTTAAAAGAAACGTAGGTAGCTAATAAGACACATCATTAGTTTCATGAAAACCTAAGGAAAAAATGCTGTATTACAGCATCAAATGTAAGATGAACCCACATTTCAGCTATGTTAAAATATGAAAAGTGCATTTTGAATTGAAGCAATACTATATTTGTGCACCTGCCACATGATATGTGTACAAGATGAACTACTCTAGCAATTTTTTTCTCCCCAAAGAAATATATGGGAAACAACCTAAATGTCCATCAATATATCCCTGGTTAAGTAAATTTCAACATAATTTCAGAATGGAATAAAATGCCACTTTAAAAAATAATGAGGAAATACAGTGGTTTGGTAGGGTCATCAAAGTATGTTCTTAATGAGAAAGCAATGTATAAACCAGTAAGTATAATAAGCTGACTTCTGTGAAGAAGTAAAAACAAGTAAACCCAGATTTATAGATGCCTGTGTACACACAGGGAAACTAGAAGGACGGAAGGGAAACTGTGGTATCATTAGAGGTCATGGTGGGTACTGAATGGAAGAAGACAAGAATGGAAGGCTTTTCACTGTGTATTTTATATATTTTTTGGCTTGTAAATGAACCTTTTTATACTGAAAACACTTTTAAAATTAAAAATTGAGTGAAAGAAAAAAGTCCAGAAATTTGATGTTCTTGAAAACATGATTTATCACGTAATATGTACAACATTTACTTTGCTTGTCACTTGAAATGTCTAAGAAAACACAAAATCAGTCTTACACTAGAAACTTCTATTGAATATGACATAAAGAGGGCACATATTCCGACAATTTCAAGATCTTTTCACAGGCTTCCAGTCCTAATAACTCGGCGTTAACGTCTTATTCTGTTCAGCACTATTTGATAATTTCTTTCATCCTCATGGGCTTGAGTACTGGTGACTTCTTATCAAGTCTCAATTCTATAAAACCATCCTTTACTTTGTAATAAAGCAATGTTGAGAGACATTTTCCATAACGAAGGAGGAAAAACGTGCATCAATCACAAACTCAAAGAACGTTACAGTTATAGTACTTTCGACATTTTTTTTTCAATTTCTTCTGTAATGCTTTTTCAAGATAAGCTTCCCTCTGTCTTTTTCCCCTCCACTTCCACCTGTGCACTGCCTTATCTCGATATACTCTGACTTCTGAAAATCAAGTTGCAGGATTGGTATAACTGGAATGCAGAGGTTCTCTTGTAGTGTCACCACGTAACTATTCTCTATTGATAAATTTATCACAGCCAAGTTCTTCTATCAGAGGGTTGATAACTTCAGATGCAGTCAGAGCTATCGTAAAGGTTAAAATATCGAGGTCCACCCTGTGAGGGTTTCGCTGATACTCGGCATCAAACGCCGCTTCCCTTGCTCTGCAGGCTTCCACGAATCGCCTGCGGCGTTCTTCAAGCTCCTGTATTCTGCCGGGAGCAATTGGGTAATTTTCCAGATAGTGGCGGAGAAACTGCTGGTAATTGATTCCTAAAACGCTAAGCGGGTGGCGGAGGCGGAGATAGGGCAACGCAGCCAGGCCTCCATTCGCGTGCCTGGACCTGGGCCTAACCTCGGGACCCTCTTCGTCCACCGGCTCCCCCAGCAAGCGGGCGACCTCCGCCATCCGGGCTTCTCTGGCCGCCGCCGCCGCCGGGCTTTCCCTACCCGCCGCGGCTGCCCTGGCCACCGCCGCTGCCGCCGCCGGGGCTCCCCTGGCCGCCGCCATCCGGCCTCCCCTGGCCGCCGGCACCGGGCCTCCCCTGGCCGCCGCCATCGCGCCTTCCCCGACCTCCTCAGGCTGCGCCAGGGCCGGCTCCCGCCTCCCGCGGCCTACCTCTGCCTGCGGGACGTCTCTGTCACCATTCGCCGCGCCTGTCTGCGGGACACTGCTGTCTGAGGGCAGCTTGGACATCTTAGACCGCTGGGTCAACTCGGCTGCTCCCAGAGAAACTGGAATAACGGGAGAGCACGATGTCCGGTGGACACCCCAGTGCGCGTGCGTGAGCGCTGTGCGCCCGGTAAACGCCGTGTGCGTAACCGGGCGCGAAGCAGTTTCTACCACAAACCCTGGGAGCAATGCGCATGCGTACTCTCCAGGCGTCTGCGGTTCTCCAGATGCCCCCTCGAGGCGGGGAATCGCCAACGCATCTGAAACAGCCCAATGACGAAGGGCGGGGCCGTATTGGACATTTCAACCTGTTTGATATTTGTGAGGAACGCTAGGAACGTTTACAAGATCGCTTCTTGTAGGCGTTCTCAAGGTTCTGTCCTAGAGTGTTCCTCTTTGTTCTTCAGTGATTATATGCCATCCTTATTATATATATTTTAGATTCATGGTCTAAAGATATTTTAGATTCATGGTCTTTTCTGGGTTTTTTAATTTTTTTCCATTCATTTCTTTGCGTGTCCTCACCCGTATGGATCGTCCTAGCTACTAAAACTTTATAATTATATTCTTTTCTTGTATTACATTGACTATTTTGGACATTTAATTTTCAGATCTTATTTGTGCAATATAACATGCAGAAAGGTAAACAAAACATAAATATACAGCTGAATGATTTATCACAAATGAACATCCATTTAACTACCACACAGGCCAAGAAATGGAATATTTCCAGTATTCCAGAACACTTTCTTTCTTATCACTATTCTCTCCTTTCTACCCAGAAATAACTACTATCCTGATATTTACACTTTCTTGTTTCTCTTTTCATTTTACCACCTAAGGGTGCATTCCTAATGCTGTAGTGTAGTTTGGTCTGTATTCTGAACTTTATATATGTGAGAAACACACTTACCTGTCCAAACCCAAAGAATGGACTTAGAGGCACGAAGAACAGCGAAAGTGAGACTTTTAATAAAGACCTTGCAAGATCAGGTGTCTGATAGGTAGGCACACCCAGGGCAGTCACAACAGGTAATTTCTCTCTCTCTCTCTTTCCCCTTTCCTCCCTCCCCTCCCCCACTTTCTTTCTTTGACAGAGTTTCACTCTTGTTGCCCAGTCTGGAGGGCAATGGCATGCACCACAAGCCTGGCTAATTTTTATATTTTTAGTAGAGACGGGGTTTCACCATGTGGACCAGGCTGATCTTGAACTCCTGACCTCAGGTGATCCACCCGCCTTGGCCTCCCAAAGTGCTGGTATTACAGGCATGGGCCACCACATCCAGCCAGCCGATAAATGTCCTCTTCATTGGAGTGAGCTAGTTATCATGAAAGTAAGACTGCTGGCCAGGCGTGGTGGCTCATGCCTATAATCCTTGCACTTTGGGAGGTTGTGATGGGTGGATTGGCTGAGCTTAGGAGTTTGAAACCCGCCTGGGAAACACAGTGAAACCCCATCGCTACTAAAATACAAAAAACTCACCAGGCGTGGCGGCATGCACCTGTAGTCCAAGCTACTCAGGAGGCTGAGGCAGGAGAATTGCTAGAACGTGGGAGGCAGAGGTTGCAGTGAGCCGAGATCGCGCCACTGCACTCCAGCCTGGGTGATGGTGTGAGACTCTGTCTCAAAGGTGGGGAAAAAAGACCTACAATGATAAAATTTTTTGAAAAAAAGAACACACGCATATCTTCATGACATGAGATTTGGCAACGATTTCTTGGATATGACTCCAAAATCACAAGTAACAAAGGAAAAAAACAGATAAACTGGACTCCCTCAAAACTTAAAACTTAATCAGAGGTCATTCTGGAAAGAGTAAACACTCAACTCACAGAATGGAAGATAATTTGCAAATCAGACATCTGATAAGAGATTACGATCTAGAATAGAGACCTTCTACCATCTAACAACGACACAAAAACTCTTCCAATTTAACAATGACCAAATAACTTCAATAGACACGTCTCCAGAACGGATATAAAAGTGGCCAACAAGCACATGAAAAAAGACTCAACTTCAGAGTCACTGGGGAAATGCAGAATCAAAACCATGGTGAAACAGCACTTCTTCCTCACTAGGATGGCTATTATTTTCAGATACAAAATAACAAGTGTTGTGAGGATGCAGAGATACTGCAACCCTTGAACATTGCTGTTGGGAGTGTAAAATGGTGCAGCTGCTGTGGAAAACTTTATGGCAGTTTCTGGAAAAGGTTACCACGTGATCCAGCAATACCACCTCAATAATTGAAGAAAGAGACTCACACAGATATCTGCACAGCAGCGTTCACAGCAGCATGATTCATTATAGGCAAGAGATGAAAACAACCCCAATTTCCGTCTACAGATATACATATGATGGAATATTATTAGCCTTAAAAGTGGAGGACATTTTGACACTGGCTGCCACATGAATGAGTCTTTAAAACATGCTAAGTGGAGTAAGACAGACTCCCCCTGAGACTGTAGGTGCCAGCTGTGGGGAGAAGGTGATGGGGCAGAAGTAGGGGCTACGGACATTTGGACCGTTCCTCCTGCAGCTTTCTTGTGCCTTCAGGACCTGTGCAAGCCTGATCTCTCTGCCCAGTGAGTCCCCCCTTCCATCCTGAGGCTGTTTACTCAGTTTCAGGTTGCATAAGACATGCAACCACAAAGCATGGTGTGACTGGTGCTCTGCCCTACTTTCACTTTTAGCTCTGGCTGAACTTGTAACCTAACTAAAAATAGGATTTTGTTTCCTTTTCACTGCTGATTATAAAGGCATAGATTTCCAAGAAATCCATGGTGTACAGGAAAATGATTTAGTAATTTACTGCTGAATTCTGATGCATGCTGTCGTTAGTATTTCAGACACAAGATAGGAAAGACACTTGTTTATTGAGAAAGTGGTTTGCAAGACACTCAGAGTAGATAAACAATTGCCTGTCCTAAGTGAACAGGTGGGAAATAAGAATTGTTCTATCCTTGATTTTGTTTATTTATTATCATTATTTTTAGAGGGAGTCTTGCTCTATTGCCAGGTTGGAGTGCAGTGGTGCGATCTCGGCTCACTGCAACCTCTGCGTCTTGGGTTCAAGCCATTCTCCTGCTTCTGCCTCTCAAGTAGCTGAGACTACAGGCACTCGCCACCATGCCCGGCTAGTTTTTGTGTTTTTAGTAGAGACGGGGTTTCACCATGTTGGCTAGGGTGGTCTCTATCTCTTGACCTTGCAATCCACCCACCTTGGCCTCCCAAAGTGCTGGGATTACAGGCATAAGCCACCAAGACCAGTCTATTCTTGATTTTTTTCATAAAGAGGATCTGAGGACCTTCCATAGGCGTGAGAAAGTGTGTGATGGAAGGAGGAGGATAAAGGATGGTGTGGAGGTTTCTGACCTGAGAGAGGGGACTTGGGGACTTGAGTCCCCACATCCATCCTGAGTTTATTTACCCAGTGTCAGTTTGTATAGGAGATGCCACCATGAAAGTTACATGAAAGTACACAGGTTCAGCCAGAACTATCTGAAAGGGAAAGGTGCTCTGCAGCTCTTTCACTTTTAGATAGTTCTGGCGGAACTTGTGACCTAACTAAAGACACAAATAGATTTTCAAGAAATCCATGGTGTAGAGGAAAATAATTTTGTAATTTATTGCTGGATTCTGATGCACCCTATCTCAGTATTTCAGACAGGAGTGATAGGAAGGACGTGTACTGAGGAAGCAGTTAGCAAGACACTCAGAGTAGACACACAATTGCCTGCCCTAGGTGAACTGGCAGAAAATAAGAATCACTCCATCCCTGGTTGCTTTATGAAAATAGAACCATGGGACATCCCATAGGTGTGAGAAAGTATGTGATGGACAGAGAAGGATAACAGACGCCATGAAGATTTCTGGACTGAAAGGGGATCTGGGGCATGAATAACTGAGTGAGTAGCAGGGTAGGAGGGGCTGTTGCTGAGCAGGGCTGAGTGGGAGTCATGGTCTATATTGAGCAGGGGTCTCATGAGGGGCTCTTTTTTTTTTGAGATGGAGTTTTGCTCTCATTATCCAGGCTGGAGTGCAATGTCGCAATCTTGGTTCACCGCAACCTCCGCCTCCTGGGCTCAAGCAATTCTCCTGCCTCAGCCTCCCAAGTATCTGGGATTACCGGCATGTGCCATCAAGCCCGGCTTATTTTGCACTTTTAGGAGAGATAGGGTTTCTCCATGTTGGTCAGGCTGGTCTCGAACTCCTCATATCAGGCGATCTGCCCTCCTCGGCCTCCCAAAGTGCTGGGATTACAGGCATGAGTCACCACGCCTGGCCTGGGAAAAGTCATGTCATAGAGGAGGAGCGATAGGCTCAAATAATGGACAGGGCAGTCAGTACTCTTCAGAGTGTAATTTTTGGTCAGAGATGGATGCAAGGCAAACCCTTTTACCAGAAAACACAACGTCATAACTTCATGAGAAGCATGGAGGCCAAGCTGCACAACTTCTCACTGTCACTCCAGCATCCTCACCTGTGCATTTCTCTGGTGATTCCCTGCTCCCTGTCATACCCCTTACTGTCATTTCTGCTGCATCACAGTCACCGCCTGAAACTGAAACTGAGTCTATTTCTGTCACCCCCTACCCATCACACTTCTGGGAAATCATGCTAGGAGGGGCTTGGAAACAGAAACAAAGCCGGGGGGCAGGGCCAACATGGAACATTTAAGTGCTGCAAATCAGAGACTCACACAGAAGACCAGATACTCTTCCGAAGAGTTACACAGAGAAAGACAACAATGTCACTGCTATGTGTAAGTCGAAAGGCCCAGCCTTCAATAACCTCAATTTTTATAAACCAAGAAAGAACCAGGGGTGATTTCATGAGATGAAAGTAGAATTCCTATTGTGAACACGTTACTGAGAGTTGTGAGTGTGTGAAAGAGAGAGCCTGGGGCTGTGGTATCTGAGATGCCAGTGGGGTGTTGGGGGTGGACCCTGGAACACTGTAACCCTCTGTGAGTGTGTGGTGGTGTCTGATGAGAATGAACTCTGCTGTGATGATGTGACTTTAGGTGGGAGGTGGATGGCCAACCAGGGTGGGTGGCTGTGTGCCTGAGTGTAAAGGGGTGACTGTGTTTTGTCTTCATGACTGTGATATGAGTGTGTGTGTGAGCACAGCTCGACCAGTGTGTGAGCTTCTTTATATGCACAGTGAGCAGGTGTGTGTGACTCAGTGAGCTGCATGGCTCTGTGTGACTATGGGTGTGTGTGCTGGGATGTGACTGGGTGTTGAACTAGGAGCATGCAAGTGTCCTTCTGAGCATGTAAAAGTTTCTCCCAACATAGCAGTGCCTCTGATGAAGCAGCTGGGCCCTTCCCATGTGTGTCAATGTGGATCCTAGGTGACAGAACTGGTGGGGATATTGTGGACCATGAGATATCGAGGGGTCACCTCTGAGCAGAATGCATGAATCTGCAGGTGCCTCTTTTCAAGCAGAGTAGGGAAAAGAAACACAGACTATGGGGCTGATCGTTCCTCAGGTGGGACCTGCCCAGAAAGACCACCTACTCCTGCCTCGCCTCCAGCCTCAGGTCTCTCTGTCTCCCAGCCTGTCCATCCCATTGTGGGAGAAGAGGGTGAACAGATCCTGGCTCACTAGGGAAGGCCACTGGGGGATGTGGTTTCAGAGACTGAGTCTCCCCAAATAGAGAAGAAACCAATGCATCCTCATTTCTTACAGAACTTACAGTGCATATTAATCAACAACTTGCCAGGGTTTGTGGCTCGCGCCTGTAATGCCGGTGGTTGGGGAGGCCGAGGTGGACGAATCGCTTGTGGTGAGGAGTTCCAGACCAGCCTGGGCAACATAGTGAGAGCCTGTCTCTACCAGAAATTTAAAGATTAACCAAGCATGTTGGTGTGCACCTTCTTTCAGGAGGTTTTGGCAGGAGGATCACTTGAGTCCACGAGTTTGAGGCTACAGTGAGGTGTGAGCATGCCACTGCACCCCAGGCTGGGTGACAGAGTAAGATTCTGTATCAAACAACCTCTAACCCCAACACCAAACAGGGAAATGAAATCTCACAATATTTACATTACTTCCCATCGCTTCCCTGACCCACATGCTTCACGTGTGCAAGTCCTGGGGATGTGCTGTTGCCAATGTGGCCCCTTCTGGGAAGGACGTCCATCGCCCTTGATGATTGTGATGCATGTGCATCCCACACACAGGGTTTCCTGTTCTTTCATCATTTCCTTCTCTCTTTCAACAAGTGTTTTTCTTGCTGGATTGAATCTCCTTACTATTACATCTTCACATCTTGTTTTCACAGTCTCAGGGTTGAAAATGATCACAGCTCAGTGTTCCAAAAGGAACCTCCCTGTTCTATTGAGTAACTCCCAAGAGGCCCCATACGTGGGAGAGATTAGGATAAAACTGTCACATATATTAATTCATTGATTACTGGGAAAACCCTACAAAGCAGGAATCATGTTTCTGGTCCTGGGGAAATTGAGGTAGGGAGCATTCAAGTAATGAATGTAAGATGGAACTGCTAGTAAGAGACAGAATGAGGACCAGAATCCAGGCAGCCTGGCTCCTGAACCCTTCCTCTTACCTATGGGACCCCATTTCTTCAGGAATATGATGACCTGACTGTGCCAAGGTGGGCGGGAGGCCTGAGTCTTCTATTTGACCTCTAACCTCCTGCACCATGACAATCTGTTACAGAAGGGGAGGCCACACCTGGTTCTGCCCCTCTTACCCACTGTAAATTTCTTGGCAGGTGCCACACACACAGCCTGTGTCATTGTCTGTTGGTTCTTGTGTGACGATCAAAGTGACACCGATCATTTCTTTCATGTAAGTTCTCCATGGTTCATGGCAGGGGGCTGGAGGAGAAGAAAGAATATTTGTTAAAGGGCTGACCTCATGTGTGAGTGATGTGGAAATGTCTAGTTCGCAGGATGGAGGCACAGTGTAGGTGCAGGTCCTGGAGACCCTGCAGTGCCTGGCATGAAACCGGCAGTGGCTGCACTGTGAGCCAGTCACGGGGCCTAGGGGAGGACACTCAGGGCATTGGGACTGTGGCTCTTTATCAAGAAACATAGAAGTTTCATGAAATTGACAACTCATAGGCCCAGGTCAGTGCCTGTGGCTGAGTTTACATCTTGGGATGAGGGAGCTCTTAAGAGCAGGAGGAGCTGAAGCAGCCCTACAGGGAGGAGGCCTGCAGTGTCAGCAGGAAGGCTTCTGTCTCTTCTGGGAAAGCGGAGAAGAGATTTGTGTGTGTGTCCAGTGTGTGACCCACAAGGGAAGGACCTGCCCAACCCCCCGTGGACTTTAACCTTAGCAAGAACCCTCAGCTGCAAGTGGATTTCCACACTGGGACAAATGAGCACTCAGACATCGCCTTCCATTTCCGAGTGTACTTTGGCCAACGGGTGGTCATGAACAGCCGTGTGTGTGGGGCCTGGCAGCATGAGGTGACATGCCACAATATGCCCTTTGAGGATGGCAAACCGTTTGACCTGTGCATCTCCGTGCGGGACAATGAGTACCAGATGAGCACCCTAGGAGCTCCCAGCACCCAGCCTCCGTGGGCTCCCAGAGCTGGAGGCAGCTTTTCCTGAGCTGGTCCCATCAGTCCCTTGGGGCCCATCTCCCATAACTGCTCCTGTCCCAGGCTTTTCCTCACAGAGCGCCCTCTGCTTGCACTGCCATCCTCAGCTCTTTTTCCAAATCTGACCCAGGGTCAAGGTTGGCTCACCTGCCATTTTCCCCAACGTGGTGAATCTTCTCTGTCTTCACCCATGGTTCTCATTTTCACTTATGGTCTTACATTTTCATTCAGCCAAATGGGTAAAATATGCATATAAGTAAGGTTGTTTTATCATCCATAATTGAGTCTCTCAGTCCTGAACCCCAAAACCAATTATTATCCTACCCCCAGGACAACAGTATTAGTGGTTTCTCTACACAAATTCCAGACACAATCTGTGCTTATGGACACATATAGATGTGTGGTTTCATCTCTTTTTAAACCAATGCTGTTTTAGGTTTCTCTACATATTACACTTTAGGAACTGGTGTGGATTTGTTGTCAAACAATATATATAGGAGCAATCATCCATTTGTGGCACTGCCCCAGTCTTTCAACATTGTACAATATTCCTGTAGAAGAGTTACCCAAAATTATTCAACTTGATGCTTTTGATGAGCATTACGCTATTTTCAGTATTTTGCTCACACAAATGAATCTTTCTAATCTACTTTTTGTCATAATAAACCTCCCAATTCCTACATTGGAGGATAGTTACAAAGAAATAAAATAGGTCAAAGTTGTGTGCATTTTAAATTTTATAAATTAATACCTAAAAGGTGACCACCTCTATAGCTTTAGTAATAAATATTTTCAACCTCCTCAACCTTTTCAAATGGGTAGACCCAAAGATTAATATTTTGTTCATATTTAAGTGAGATAACTTTTTCTTTTCTTCTTTTTTTTTTAAGACAGGGTTTCACCATGTTGGTCAGGCTAGTCTTGAACTCCCAACCTCAGGTGATCTGCCTGCCTTGACCTCCAAAATGCTTGGATTACAGGTGTGAGCCACCACCCCTGGCCGAGATAACTTTTTCACATGCCTATTAGCTGTTCAGAATAATATCCTGTGTTTAGCAACACCAGTTTTGTTCCTCCTCTCTGAAAACATTTGGATTTTATTCTTTGCCACCATCATCACAGCTCTGGGTAACTCCAAAGAGAAACTGGGCCATCAGCAGTCATAGTGAATGGGAGTTGTAGTTTGTGGAACTGAAATGTATGCACTCAATGAACACGGTCCAGCACTAACCCCATGGCAGGCCCTGTGCAAGATACAGGGATTGACGTTTATGAGAGACAGTCCCTGGCCATGGGGATCTTCCAGGTGAGAGGAGAGGCTGAGCAAACAGGTTCTGGGATACACAGAGTGGAAAACCCTTCCTGGAAAAATGAGAGAAAACATTGGAAATAAAACGAGCAACTGTCTGAAACAGGCACAAAGGTAGTGCCTTCTGTAGGCACACAGAAGTGTGTCTACTGGTTTCTGATGTATAATTAGGAATTTTCTGGTTGGATGCTATAGGCACTAGGGCTGAGTGGAGACGAGTTCATTTAGTGGCATGCTATATTTTTAATGCGTTTTTCCTCTTGTAGGTACTGGTAAACGGCAAACACAGTTACAGCTTTGCCCATAGATTCCCACCATGTTATGTGAAGATGGTGCAAGTATGGCGGGATGTCTCCCTGACTTCCATGTGTGTCTGCAATCAAGTGTGATGTCCACACTCCCTGTTATTGAGGAACAACAGAAACTCCTCATTTCTTTGTGACCATGGAATTCCCAGAGCCTGCTAACAGAATGATCTCTCCTTATGCCTTCCTCTACTCTTGGTTATTAAAACTTCACCAAATTTTTCATCATCTGGTTTTTATTTCAATGGGGAAAAAGACAAAGTGGTGCAAGGACACAAGAGACATAAGCAGTGACACAAGGCCACTGGAGTGTCTGAGATGACAAAACAAACAACTTCTACAACCCATATTTTGTGTCAGATACTATAAACCAAAATTCTTCCTTCATCTTAGATGACTCATTGCAGTGACGTGTTAGATGTCTTGTTTACAACAACACAGGCATAATTGGTTTTGGGGAGAAACTTCATAATTTGAGAAACTTCAAGTGAAATGTCTTAATTCTTCACTCATTCTAAGAAAATTTCTTGTGTCTCAAAACTGCTTGGATTTGTGTGGGATGCACTGAAGGAATTGAAAGAAAAAGTTGAGAAAGTTTACATCGGAGGTTGGGCTCTTACCATAATTCCCATACAAAACTTAACTCAAAATATATCACACAAAAAATGTAAGATCTATAACTTTAATATTTTTAGAAAAACCATAGAAGAACCATAGAAGAATATTACATGACATAGGATCTTGAAATGATTTCTTGAATATGACACCAAAAGCACAAGAAATGAAAGAAACAACAGATAAAATGAATTTCACCAAAATTTAAATCTTTGGGTAGGCTTTGTGAGATGGCAGAATAAAGGGCTTCACCAATCTCACCAACACCCATGAAGGACGTGAATTTAACAAGTATCTACACAGGAAAACACCTACATATGAATCAAAAAGCAGCTGAGTCCTCAGAGATACATGGTTTTAACTCTATATCACTGAAAGAGGCACTGAAGAGATAGAAAAAACAGTCCTGAATTGCCAGTGCCACTCCTTGATCTGGGCAGCAGTGGTGTGGTGTGGAGTTTGTGGGTAATCGGGGAGGGAGAGCACAGCAATTGTGAGGCATTGGAGTCACTGCTGTCCTG